>JAZHEH010002774.1:0-42334 GCA_036589455.1 Ateles fusciceps
CCATCAAAGAGGTTATATGGCAAAGTCAACAGTTTCAACAAGGAGGAAAAGGCTGAATCACCCAGGCCATTGCTCTCCCCCTTGCCTGAGTCAGGAGTAAAGGATTAAGTATTGATTTTAGGGAGTTCTAAGTGCTCCTGAGGAGAGCTTCCAGAGAGGTGAGTAGGTTCCCATTAAGTCTGCAACACACCTTTCAAGCTAGAATCCATTTATTTTACATTTCCATTATTGGGAACTCACCAAGTGCTATTTATGAGCTCCAACTCTGAGTGTTCACAGATATAATTTGTATCAATCACCTAGATTTATTTTTCTCAAAAAAATGTGCTCTGCAGAGCATTAATTTTAGTAGGTCCTATAGGTGACTGGGTGAGGTAGAAGGTTAATATGCAGAAAAAAATTTTGATCATCAAATATGGGATATGCTTGGAAAAATACTTGGTTACATTTTCTTCAATAGATTTTTCTACTATAGGACTTTTCAGAGCCTTTGATGTGCTAATATACATTACAAAATCCCTCCAAAAAAGCTTTAGATTATTAACCTTCCTACTTGTTTTGTCTAATATTGGTTTTGTTATATTGGGCATACCATGATTCATCGTCCAAATGATCAAATTATTTATATTGCAGTAATCCAGAGAAGTTAATCTATTACTTTGTTATGGAATAAGTTTCAAATAAGTTATCTGACATAGTATATATTATTATACCATTAAGTAAAATACAGATAGACCATAAATTTAGATGTAAACTTATTTTGTTGTCATGAAATTAAATTATGGCCACCAATTTTCAAAATTGGTTTATCTTTTTCCTCCATAAGGCTCCATGACAATTGGAATGTAACCAGACAATGGAAATTACTCTCAATAATGTCTATAACTCATGAAAAGTGCTAATACAATGTCTGACATTAATGTCACAGGACTTAAACAATCCCCAGTCTCTGAACACATATGAGAATCTTCTAAACTCTTCAGCCAAAAGGAAGAAAAGATGCATGTATTCATGTGTGTATATAGTTCAGGAGCTCCTAGAATATATAATGCTACCTCTCATGTACTCCAATTTAATTGTTCAGATGAGCTTTGGACTAGACATAAGGGTTGATCAATTAACTAGAGAAGTATTTTGTGAAGTTTCTCATAAGCTATGCTGAACCCTGTTTTTGGTGTTGTGGAAAAACCATTAATTTTGAAATTAAACAGATCTAGTTTTGAATCTCAGGTCCACTATGTTATAACTCTGTGATTGTATGGAAGTGTCTTAATCCATTCAGATCTCTGATTTTATATTTTTATATGGCAATAATAACTGCTTCCCGGTGTAGTGGCCATGAAACAAAATGTTTTAGGGTCTGAAAGAATTTATCTGAGAGTGTAATAAGTATTTTTAGCCTCTAAAAAGCAATAAATACTTAAAAAAAAACCAGAAAGGTTTAGGGTGGTCCCAGATAAACTAACCAGTAGTAATGTGCTGAACTGAAACAAAAGAAATATTATACCAAGGAATGAGAATATTTGAAAGCAAGTTGGAATGATATTTCTCAAGGAAAGATATAGAAGGCCCTTGGCTTGAGTCATTTCACATTGAATCAAAGTAAAGTAAAATCTATTTTGAGGAACATTTCCCTGGCTAGAAGACTAAGATGAGCTAATAAAGGCTTTGCGTCTGTCTTTTTTTCTGAGCTGGGAATGGAAAAGTCTTCTGGATGCACATCTTTCTAGAGTCTGACTAGCTGGAAATAAAAAAAGCAAAAGAAATGGATAGGGAGGAGAGAAAATAAAAGGAATGCAAGACAGAAATAATAAACAAGAACCAGGGAAAGTTAAAAATAAGAAAATATAAACAAAATGAACTGGAGGATAAATGCGAAGAGAGTAGACTGAAGCAGAAGGCAAAAAGAAAAAGGTGAAAGAATAGTAATTGAGAAGGAGTTTAACCAAGGTGTCACTAGGCACAGTGCTGCTAATATTCGCTGTTCGCTCATGATACATCCTCACATTACAAAGACCCTGTGACCTGCAACTTGACTTCAGAAAAGATCTGATAAATAAACATGCCCAGGCCAAGAGATAATCAACAGATATATCTTTTTATCCTCCTCAGCAGAAGAAATGTCATTTTTTTTTCTTCTGTTCTCCAAGAGGTAAACAAGTCTTGTTTCCTAGAAACAGTTGGGAATGTAAGGAAGAACATTATCTGTTCTTGCCAGCCCCACAGTTTATTCCAGGGATCCAATTTCCTTTTTCCATCATACTCGTCCTTTAGACAACCCATTTGCAGACACAAAACTCCAAACCCATCATATATATGCCAAAGTAGATATTTTGTGTTCCTTCAGAGACCCAGGGTTTGGACAGTGCTCTCTATCTTGAGGTGGCATCACCTAAATTCTTTTGTACAAAAGAACAAATCATTTCTACAAGTTTTTCTTTTCTTAAAGAAAATCTGCATAGGACACTTACTGTCTTACTTTGACTTTTACATGTTTGATTCCTGGTTCTTTTGTCCTCATCCGGTCCTCATCCCTCAATGTCTTATATAGCTGTTACATTTCTACTCTCAACCCTTCTACCCTCAAGTACCTATAGCCTTCACCCGTCTCTCTCCAGTTTCTCATCACATGACTACAGTGAGAAAAATAAATTATAAAGGAAATCATTAGTCAGAAACCCTTGAGAGAATCACTCAGCAAACCACCTGCTTTTTTCTACCTTGTGGACTCTGTCCTTATTTAAACTCTATCAGAGATCAAATTGTACCAAGACATACAGTTAGACAGAGAAATAAAACTCAGCATTTCATTGATCATTAGGATGACTTTAGTTAACATTAATCTACTGTACATTTCAAAATTATTAGAAGGAAATCATTTAAATGCTTTTAGCATAAAGAAAATAGATGTTTAAACTGATGGATGTGTTAGTTTTCACGCTGCTGATAAGACATACCTGGCAGTGGGAAATTTACAAAGAAAGAGGGTTAATGGACTCACAGTTCCACATGACTGGGGAGGCCTCACAATCATGGCAGAAGAAGAAAGGCACATATTACATGGCAGCAGACAAGAGAAGAGAAGTTGTGTAGAAGAACTTCTCTTTATGAAATCATCAGATCTCATGAGATTTATTCACTATCATGAGAGGAGCATGGAAAAGACCCACCCCCATGATTTAATTACCTCCCACCAAGTATCTTTCACAACATGTGGGAATTCAAGATGAAATTTGGGTGGGGACACAGCCACACTCTATCAATGGATATCCCAATTACTTTAATTTGATACTATATTAATGTATTGTCACATTTACCCCAAAATATGTGCATCTATTATTTATGAATAAGAAATAATAAAAAAAGCTAAAACCATACAAACAAAATTGTACTCAGGCCAGTGAATAAAACAACAACAACAACAATAATTCTGTATTTTTCTATGGCACTTTACAATTTACCAAACAGCTTTGTATTCACTATCATATTTGAGACTCAACAATGTTGTGATATTCTGATTCAAATGCTCAATTTACACTTGAGGAAGACAAAATGTACAAACTGAAAAAAGATGTACATTTTTAGTTGTTGGAAACAAGGACAACTTGGGTCTTCAAGATAACAATCAGATGTTAATTCAGTCGACAGTGCAGTGGTGAACCAATCTATAAATGATGGTATATAAGTGTTCCCCTACTTGGAATTTCTGGCCTTGTAATTAAAATCTCCTTTCCACTAGTGTGATCACTAACATGGAATTATTTACCCTTGGAATTTGGAAGGAACTTAAATATAATTTAATCCATCACCTCACCTGATCTCTGATTCTATCGATTTTATTTCTATTGGATGATAATTTGGCCTTTTCACATAAACTTTCAACAAAAACTTACTACTTCTTGAGACCTGCTACATTTCTAATACTTAGTAGTATCTTTCTGTTAACTTGAAATATGTACCTGTGTTACATCTACCTACCAACCACAGTATACCTTTTTATTTAGATTTTGAGTCACTCCTATTTCCCACAAGAACCCTTGAGATGCTAAAAACAGGGGCCAAGACTTTTCTGGAGGTCTTCTGACTACTCATCCCTGTAGCTGTCTGCTCTTCCTTATGTGGCATAATTCAGAGTACTTCCATCATCCTGGTCAAAGCCCTGAAACCTCTCTAATCTCTTTTTGATTCCCTAAAATGTGATGCCTAGCTTTGATAACCACACTCCTGCTTTGCCATAACAGGTAAGAAGCAGAGTGGGCCTGTTATCACCTCCTCCTTGGATTCTGAATTCCTCTCTGTGCAGCCTCACTGCAAGACTGACTCACATCAGTTCTGATAATTAAGAATTGCTTTAGGAGATATGCATTTAATTGGGAAAGCATTTTATGTCCACTGGGAAGATGGCACTATACTCAGCCTATTCATTTATTTGCTCAAACCATTGTCACCCTGAGTAAGACAACTCCCAGTACTATTATGCTTTCATGAATTACAGAATAATTGAGCTGGAAGTGCTTTTAGAACCAAGAGGCTCAGGGAGGTAAAATTGTCTGCCCAAGGTCACACAGGGTGTTAGTAGCTGAGCATAGTCTAGGACTCAGATTTTCTGAATCCCAGGCAAGAGCTCCTTAGGGCCTCAGAGAGGTGGCCTCAGCTGCCTTTTACACAGCTCTTGTCTTTCAGGTTATACCTCAGTAGTTGTAAAATAGATCCCCAAAGCTGCCAAATATTTCTCCTGACCTCATACCTTCCTCATATATCAAAAACCACTGCCTGACTTCCTAAGTGAGTCAAAACATGAGAGAATCTCAAGGTGTATTAACAAAGGGCCTAAAGAATCTCAGGGAAAACATAAACCTGTGACAGAAATACTGCCATTAGAAAAGCAAAAACTCTACAGGACACATAGTACTTGATTGGCTCTATTACTTGTAGACTGATACCCTGATACTAGGCCCGAGAGCTAAGATAAGTATTCTAGGGATGTGAGTTCCACTAGATACTAGAGTATCATAACTACATTCAAGCCGTAGATCCTTCACACTAAAAACAGATTTTACTAGACTATATCTTTCTTGAGAACAAGCAAACAAAACAAACTTATATGCCATCATTTATAAGACTGATCTTGGTCACTGCCTACTGAACAAATATCTGATTGTTATCTTGAAGACCCTGGCATTTTTGTCATTATTTTCCACAACTCAAAAGTACATCTTTTTTTTTCCAGTTTGTTCAATCTTATCTGCCTCCTCAACTGTAAATTTAATATTGGAATCAGAATATCACAAAGTTGTTGAATTTCAAATATGATAATGAATGCAAAGCTGTTTGGTAAGTTGCAAAGTGACAGAAAAATGCAGGATTATTATTTTTGATGTAATTATATTCACTCACAAGAGTACAATTTTCTTTGTTTGTCTGGATCAAAAGTTATACCGTGGTTTGGGAGGAAGCCTTTTGGCACTCATGAGTGGTTGTCTCCAGCTCAAATTGTGGCATATGGAAGAAGTCCAAATGAGGTAAGGGTGTGAGTTCAAAAAGCAACATGTCTGTCAATTTTTCTTCATATTCTTAGTGTTTCAAGTTCCAATATGACAAGGAGAGTTTGGGTTGCAGTGGGAGAAATGAGTGTGCAGGTTGGGGGAAGGTGAAACTTCTGAGTAAAGATAGCAGATTGAATACCCACACATCTAATTTCATTATCTCTTGAAACCTCAAAAATATAGAGAAATGTTATATTTTTGTAGGAAAAATTCTACAAGAAAGGGAGGGATAATAATAGAGATAGAGGCCACTAAATTTTGGCAGCCAGAGTGCAGATGGATACATAACAACCAAATAAACATGCCTAAGAAAACACAATACAGGGTATTAGAAATAGAGAGGAGCTGAGAACAAACTTTATACTTAATCATTCTAAAAACTCAGGAATGGTGACAATAGTTATATCAAAAGTAAAGATTAAATGGAGTCAGTTACAATAAGCTAAGTTATACTGTAGTACCAATGAATCACAGAATCTCAGGCTTAAAACAAAAAAAGATATATCTATTGCTCACACTAGCTATCTAATGTAATACATAGATAGTCAGGCTTATGAGAGAGCCATATTAAAACACACTTCTATGACGATTACAGTGAAGAAAAAGTAACATGGAAAATAACATACTCACTTTTAAACTTTTGCCTAGAAATGTCACTTGTCATCTGGTCATATTAAATGGCCAAAACAAGTCACATGGTGTACTTAACATCCAAAGGGAATGCAAAAGTAAAATTCTGCCATATGCTTAGAATGAGAAAAACTGGGGATTATTGTTATATGACCCTAACATCTACCATAAAGGAGGTTGAAATAAAAATTATTGGTTGAAGGATTTTTAGCAAGCAGATTTGAGTCCCTGATTCTTTCCTCCCTGCACCCACAGGTTCATGTTGCTGGGCAACCTTATTTTTCTACCTTGGCAGAAATCTAAGAATTTATTTACAGAAGAAGGTAAAACAAAAGGTAACTTGACTGAAGGAGAAAAGGCATCGTTAAGCACAGGGCTGTTGCAGTGAACTGAGACTACCTCCTTCAAGTCTTCTTCCTCTTTGGGCTCCCAGAAAGCTAGCAGATAGGACTTTGCCTTTCAGCTGGGAAGCCAGAAATGTAATGAGGGAGCAATCTTACCATCTTTAAAGGAAAAATATAATCATCCTAACAGTAAGCTTAAAATGAAGTCCAGAGTCAATAAATTCTTAATGTAAATTCAAAGATTCTCAGCTTAAGAAGTAAGAGCAGTCAACTAAAAATTATGAGGCAACCAAAGAGACTAATGGAAAATGCAAGATAAAGCAAACAGAGATTATGTAGGGAGAACTAGGAAGAGATAAGAACAGGATGTTATACAAATGAAATATTCAGAGAACAGAAAAGAACTCTTAGAATGTAAGATCATTACAGTAAAAATTTAAAAAATTGACACAAATTTTTGAAGATAGTTGAAGAAATCTCCCAAGGAATGGAACAAAACAACAGAAAATAGGAAATAGTAGAGAAAAGATATGCAAATTAAAGAGAAATCCAGAAGATATAGCATTCATATAATAGAAGTTACAGAGAGAGAAAAACATAATAGTGAAAGTGGAAGCAGAGAAACGATTCAATCAGCAAGAAAACTGAAAAAAAAATCTCAGGACTAAAAGGTATAAGTTTCTAGACTGAGAAAGCCTACAGAGTGCCTAGGAAAATGGATTAAAATGGATCCACATCAAATAAGATTCCTGTAAGATTTCAGAGTGTTTACAGCAAATAAAATATATTAAAGCTTCCAGAAAGATATAAGCAGGTCATATATTAAAAAATCAATAATTAGAATGACTTTAGATTTCTCAGTAAGCAACATTAGAAGCTAGACATCAATAAGGCAATACTTTCCAAACCTGAAGAAAATTTATTTCTGACATTGAATTTTATGACCAGTCAAATTTTAGGTTGGAATGAAATATTTTTATACATCTGACTTGTTATGCATTGAATTGTGTCCCTTAAAATTCACCTGTTGAAGTCCTAAATCCCTGTACCTTAGAACACAACCTTATTTGGAAGTAGGGTTGTTGCAGCTGTAGTTAGTTAAAATGAGGTAGGGTGGACCCTTAATCCCATATGACTGGGGTTCTTATTAAAAGGGAAAATTTATATAGACACACACATATTGAGACTGCCATGCAAACATGAAAGTAGAGCTTGGAGTGCTGTGTCTACAAGCCAAGGAATGCAAAAGATTGTAAGCAACCCACCAGAAGCTAGGAGAGCGCTATCAAACAGTTTCTCCATCACAACCCTCAGAAGGAACAAACCTGCCAACACCTTGATTTTGGACTCCTAGCCTCTGTAAGTGTGAGACAATAAATGTATGTTGTTTAAGCCACTCAGTTTGTGGTACTTGGTTATGGCAGCCCTAGCAAACTAATACATGAAGTTTTAAAAACTTCACTTACTGTGCACCGTTTGTCATATAGAAACTGGAAGATGTACCCTAGCAAAATTAGGTAGTAAATAATAAAAGAGAAAGCATAGAATACAGGAAACTAGAATCCAATGCATGAAAGAGTCAAAAGGAATCCCCAGAATAATGATAAAGGGAAATCTTTTCTTTGCCCCCAAGTATTGAAGGCAACCATTTACTTTTATAATCTGAGGACAGAATTTCTTGGTGGGTCTGGCCCAGATTCTTCTGTGGTACTTGGTTATCCTAGATCATGTGTTGATGAAGTTCCTATTGTCCGTTTCATGTTCTATGAATTAACTAAAGATGATGGCAGAGAATGCTCACCCGGCCTACACACATTGTACTGTGATGTGTTTAAAATAAAATTTTATTGTTTTAATCGATCAAAATTTTGTTTATTGAAGTCACTGGCCTACCCTGACTAATGCATCCCAAGTAAAGTGCTTCACTTTGATCTGCTCCTGAGAGAGGTAGATTGGCCATGATGGTTTCAGAAGGAAGAAAATGTAGATTATCCCACTCTCTCATCATATTTGTCAGATAACCAGTACCACACCCACATTACTTCTCTGGCATATATCCTCACTTAGATGAGCCTGTTTCCTGGGACTCACTTAAAACTTTGCCTGGAAAGAATTTATAAACTCTTGGAGAAACTAAAGAATTTGAAACTTCAAGACTCTTTTCAGGCTTCATCTATCTCAACACTTTTCTTTCCTTACATATTGGGGGGCTGTGCTAGCTCTCAGTTTTTATATTGAGTATCTTTAGCATTCTTATATTTACATATTTGTTCAAAAATAAAACATTTGAGAAAAATAGAATAATAAATAATGGGAGAAACAAATCAAGAAGGCAGTGGAGGTCAGATGATATGGGTAATGTAATGAAGAGTTTTTTTATTTAATTTTCTCCAACACATTTTTTTAAATGCTTTTGTGGACTATATCACTCTCCATTTCTGACATTTCAGACTTTCTTGTTAAAACCAGTTCACATTGCCAAATTTGACACATGTAAGGAAATGTAAAAGTAGTATAATCTACCCTCTGTGTTTTACAGCAACACAAATTGAGAAGTGTATTGTACAAATTCACATAGGCATTAAATGACTGAGCTGGAATTTAAACTGAGATTAGTCTGTAAGCATGTCTTTTAAATCATCATGCTTCACTGCCTCCTCAGACTTAATGCCTAGAGAGGTGGATCTTCCTGAAAAAAAAGTCTATATTATCAAGAGAGAAAATGAGGACCTGAGATGGGGTGAAAGTTTGAGGGAAAAAAATCAATAATATACAATGAAATTTCAAATGGCATTGATAAAAAAGCATTCAGGAGGACTAAACTAGCATATTTGTCATTTTTTCAGAATCTTAAATTTTTGTCAGTGCCATATTTGCTATTTTTCTTTCCTTCATCTATTTGTCAGTGGTCAATATACCTAAAACACAAAGAATCAGTGAGCTTATTTGAAGGAATGATAGGAAGAGAGATAGGAGTTTAAGAAATAATGGCCTACTTTTCAGGCAAGTATGATATGAAGAGATGAAGAGACTTTCCCAAAATATGTAGTTGGTTCCTGACTTACAACGATTTGATTTATGATATTTTTTTACTTTACAATGGTGTGAAAGTGATACACATTCAGTAGAAACTTATAGTACTCATACAACCATTCTGTGTTTTACTTTCAGCAGAATATTTAATAAATTATATGAGATATTTAACACGTTGTTTCAAAATACATTTTGGTTTCAATGGTTTTCCCCAAGGGTAGGTTAATGTAAGTGTTCTGAGCACATTTAAGGTAGGTTAGGCTAAGCTATGGTGTTTGGTTGGTTGATATATTAAATAATTTTTTGACATAATGCTTCTAGTTTACAATGGGCTTATACAATGGGTTTATCAGGACATAAACCCATATGTCAAGGAGAACCTGTACTTAGTAACAGAAGCTCTGAATATATATCAGCTATGATCTAGGAGTGATGGATTCTGCACCAATTTAAAAGCACAAGATATATACCCAGTAATGGGATTGTTGGATCAAATGGAATTTCTATTTCTAGGTCCTTGAGGAATCGCCACACCGTCTTCCACAATGGTTGAACTAATTTACACTCCCACCAACAGTGTAAAAGCGTTCCTATTTCTCCACATCCTCTCCAGCATCTGTTGTCTCCAGATTTTTTAATGATCCCCATTCTAACTGGCGTGAGATGGTATCTCAATGTAGTTTTGATTTGCATTTCTCTAATGACCAGTGATGATGAGCATTTTTTCATATGTTTGTTGGCTTCATGTATGTCTTCGTTCTACTATAAGGACACATGCACACGAATGTTCATTGCAGCACAGTTTACAATAGCAAAGACCTGGAACCAACCCAAATGCCCATCGATGATAGACTGGACAGGGAAAATGTGGCACATATACACCATGGAATATTATGCAGCCATCAAAAACAATGAGTTCGTGTCCTTTGTAGGGACATGGATGAACCTGGAAACCATCATTCTCAGCAAACTGACACAGGAACAGAAAATCAAACACCGCATGTTCTCACTCATAGGCGGGTGTTGAACAATGGGAACACATGGACACAGGGAGGGGAGTATCACACACTGGGGTCTGTCAGGGGGAAAAAGGGGAGGGATAGTGGGGGGTGGGGAGTTGGGGAGGGATAGCATGGGGAGAAATGCCAGATATAGGTGATGGGGAGGAAGGCAGCAAATCACACTGCCATGTGTGTACCTATGCAACAATCTTCCATGTTCTTCACATGTACCCCCAAACCTAAAATGCAATAAAAAAAAAATAAAAAAAAATAAAAAAAAAATAAAAAAAAATAAAAGCACAAGAAGGCTGAGTTAGAGCTGGAACTGAGAAGTGGACCAGGTACTGAAGTGATTTGGTATTCATTTGCATATTGGAATTCTCTGATGCATTCTGGGCCACTATTTAAGTGATATTTGAAGTCCCTTGGCTATTCTAGGTTAAACTCATCCCAGATATCACAATTGGCTATGGCATTAGTGGCATCCTATGCTTCCTTTAATAGCTATTCTTCCATCTCTGTCTGAGGTGGCTATCTGGGTATGGTTATATAATTGGAAATTCATGACCTGAACATTAAAGAGTGATGGGAGACCAGGTGGATCCTTATAACTGGTGGAGTTGGAGGCAGGATGCTTGGTAACTTTTAGACAACTTTTGGGATATTAAACCGGGGGAAAAATCCCATGCAAACTCCCTCAGCTTACCTAAGGTGGATTAAATTTTCTCATTAGCTATGCCAGTCCCAGGTGCCAGCTAATAAAAACATGCCTCTAAGACTTGTGAGTTCAGTTCCAGACCAAAGCAATAAAGCAAACATAGCAATAAAATGTCATGCAATATTTTTCTTTTATTTTTAGTTGACATCTAATAACTGTGCCTATTTATGGGATACAGAGTGATATTTTGATACATGTATAATATATAATGTGTAAGGATCAAATCAGGATAATGGCATATCCATCACCTTGAATTTTTATCACTTCTTTCTGTTGTGACCATTGAAAATACTCTTCTAGCTTTTTGAAAACATACACTAAATTTTTGTTAACTATATTTACCTTACAGTGCTACAGAACATTAAAACTTATTCTTCCCATCTAACTGTCACTTTGTATATGTTAATTAACCTCTTCTTATCCTTTCCTCTCTCGATTATTTCTACATTCTAATAACAATTCTACTCTATACTATGAGCTCAATTCTTTTTAACTTCCACATATGAGTGAGAATTTCTGGTATTTATGATTTTTTTTAACTGTTATTTTAAGTTCAGGGATACAAGTACAGGTTTGTTACATAGGTAAACTTATGTCATGGGGCTTTGTTGTACAGATTATTTCATTATTTGGGTATAGTGCCCATTAGTTATTCTTCCTGATTATCTCCTTCTCTCACCCTCCACCTTACAAAAGATTTCAGTGTGTGTTGTTCTCCTTTATGTGTCCATGTGTTCTCATCATTTTGTTTCCACTTATAAGGGAGAACATGCGGTATTTGGTTTTCTCTTCCTGTGTTAGTTTGCTGAGGATAACGGACTTTAGTTTCACCCATGTACGTGCAAAGAACTTGATCTTGCTCTTTTTATGGCTGCATAATATTCCATGGTGTATATGTACCACATTTCCTTTATCTAGTCTATCATTGATGGGCATGTATCATTCCCATTGAACATAATGTCTTACAGGTTTGTTATCTTGCTGTGAATGACAGAATTTTATTCTTTTAATGGGTGAATAATATTTCATTGTGTATATATGCCATGTTTTCTTTACCTATTCTTCACTTGATATTTATATTGAGTCTATATCTTGCCTATTGTGAATAAACTGCAATAAGCATATACTAATATCCTTTCCTTTGAATTAATACCCAGTAGTGGAATTGCTGCGCTGTAAGGTACTTCTATTGTTAGTTTTTTGAGAAACATCTGTACTATTTTTCATAATGGCTGGATTAAGTCACATTCTTACTGATATGGTTTGGATGTTTATCCACTCCAAATCTCCTGTTGAAATGTGATCCCCAATGTTAGAGATGCAGCCTGACAAGAGGTGATTTAGTCTTGTGGTTGTATCCCTCATGAATGCCTTGGTGCTATCCTCATGGTAATGAGTGGGTTCTCACTTTATCAGTTCACAAGACAGCTGGTTGTTTAAAAGAGCCAGGCATTTCCCTTGCTCCTTTTCTCACTGTGTGGCATGCTGGCTCCCCGTCCACCTTCTTCTATGACTAAAAGCTCCCTGAGGTCTCATCAAAAGCTTCAGATGCTGGTTCCATGCTTGTATAACCTGTAGAACCGTAAGTGAAAAAATTTTGTTTATAAATTATCCACCCTCAGGTATGACTTCATATTAACCCAAAATTGTCTAATACACCCACAAACAGTGTATAAGTTTTCTTTTTGTATGCATCTTCCCCAGCATTTATTTTTTGTGCTTTTGATAATAGACATTCTAAGTGGGATAAGATGATGTCTCACTATAGTTTTGATTTGCATTTTCCTGATGATTAGTGATGTTGATCATTTTTCATACATTTGGCCATTTGTTTATCTTCTTAAGAAAAATGTCTATTCAGATCTTTTGGCCATTTTTTAATCATATTTTTTAGCTATTGAATTGTTTGAGTTCTTTGTATAGCCTAGCTATTAGGTTCTTGTTGGATGAACAGTTTGCAAATATCTTCTCCCATTCTACAGGTTGTCTCCCACTCTGTTGATTGTTTTCTTTGCTGTACAGAAGGTTTTTATTCTGATATAGTCCCATTTATATATTTCTGTTTTTGTTTCTTGTTCTTTTGAAAGCTTACCCATAAAATCTTTGCCTAGACCAACATCAAGAAGCCTTTTTCAATGGTTTCTTCTAGTAGTTTTATGGTTTTGGATCTTATGATTTAGTATTTTATTTACTTTAAATTTATTTTGGTAGGAGATAATGATCTAGTTGCATTATTGTGCATATGAATATCCAGTTTTCCCAGAACTATTTATTGAAGAGGATATTCTTTCCCCCAGTGTATGTTCTTGGCACCTTTGTTGAAAATGAGCTGGCCGTAAATGTGTGGATTAATTTCTGAATTCTCTATTCTTTTCCATTGATCTATGTGTCTGTTTTTATACCAATACCATGCTATCTACTTACTATTACATAGTAATATCTTATAAAATGAGATAGTGTAATGCATCTAGCTTTTCTTCTTTTTTCATATACATATATATCTATATATATATTAATTATTGCACTTTAGGTTCTGAGGTACATGTGCAGAACATGCAGGATTGTTGCATAGGTACATACATGGCAATATGATTTGCTGCCTCCATCCTCCCATCACCTATATCTGGCATTTTTCCCCATGTTATCCGTCCCCAACCTCCATACTCCCCCACTGTCCCTCCCGTATTCCCCCCCCCCAACAGACTCTAGTGTGTGATGCTCTCCTCCCTGTGTCCATGTGATCTCATTGTTCAACATCAGCCTATGATTGAGAACATGTGGTGCTTGATTTTCTGTTCTTGTGTCAGTTTGCTGAGAATGATGGTTTCCTGATTCATCGATGTCCCTACAAAGACATGAGCTCATCTTTTTTTATGATTGCATAGTATTCCATGTTGTATATATGCCACATTTTCCTTGTCCTGTCTAACATCGATGGGCATTTGGGTTGGTTCCAGGTCTTTGCTATTGTAAACAGTGCCTCAGTGAACATACATGTGCGTGTGTCTTTATAATAGAACAATTTAGAATCCTTTGGATATATGCCCAGTAATGGGATTGCTGGGTCAAATGGAATTTCTATTATTGCTTTGGCTATTTGGGGTCTTCTGTCATTCCATATAAATTTTAGAAAGGTTTTCCTATTTATGAGAAAATTTTCCTTGGTGTTTTTATAGGAATTGCATTGAATCTGTAGACTTCTTTGTGTAGTATGGCTATTTTAATAATATTAATTCTTCTGATTCATGTTCATAGAATGACTTTCCATTTATTTATGTTCTCTTCAATTTCTTTCACCTATGTTTTAAATTTTTTATTTTAGAAATATTTCACCTCCTTGTTTAACCTTATTCCTAGGCATTTTATTATTTCATAGCTGTTGTAAATAGGACTGCTTTCATGATATCTTTGTTAGCTGATTTATTATTGTTATGTAGAAACACTACTGATTTTTGTATGTTGATTCTCTATCCTGCCACTTCACTGAATTTGTTTATTCGTTCTAAGGGAATTTGGGTGGGGTCTTTATGTTTTTCTATATATAACAGCAAGTCATCTTCAAAGAGAAATCTTTTGACTTCCTCTTTCCCAATTTGAATGCCATTTATTTACTTCTCTTACCTTATTGCTTTGGCTAGGACTTCCAGTACTATGTAGAATAAGACTAGTGAAATTGAGCATACTTGTCCACTTCTTAGAGGAAACAGAGGTATGCTCTTTTTACATCTAATTTAACAAGATTTTTTTTTTTTCGAGATGGAGTCTCACTTTGTTGCCCAGGCTGGAGTGCAGTGGCATAATCTCCGCTCACTGGAACCTCCACCTCCTGGGTTCAAGGGATTCTCCTGCCTCAGCCTCCTGGATAGCTGGGGTTACAGGTGCACACCACCATGCCTGGCTATTTTTGTTTGTTTGTTTTGTAAGACGGGGGTTTCTCAGCCAATAAGTTTTTATCATGAGACATTGTTGTTTTATTTTTTATTACATTTAATTTTTGTGGGTACATAGTAGGTGTATATATTTATGGGGTACGTAAGATGTTTTGATACAGGCGTGCAATGTGAAATAAGAACATCATGGAGAATGGGGTATACATCACCTCAAGCACTTACACTTTGAATTACAAACAATCCAATTATAATCTTTAAGTTATTTTAAAATGTACAATTAAGTTATTATTTACTGTGGTCACCCAGTTGTACTATCAAACAGTAGGTCTTATACATTCATTCTAACAAAATTTTTGGACCCATTTACCATCCCCACTCTCTTCCAGCCCCTCCACTACCCTTGCCAGCCTATGGTAACCATTCTTTTACTCTCTATGCCCATTAATTCATTTTTTTAAAAAAAATTTAGATTCCATAAATAAGTGTTAACATGTGATATTTGTCTTTCTCTGGCATATTTCACTTAACATAATGATCTCTTGTTTCATCCATATTGTTGCAAATGACTGGATCTCATTTTTTATGGCTAAATAGTACTCCATTGTGTATATGTACCATATTTTCTTTGTCCACTTGCCTGTTGATGGACACTTAAGTTGCTTCCAAATCTTAGCTATTGTACATAGTTCTCCAACAAACATAGAGATGTAGATATATTTTTGATACACTAATTTTCTTTCTTTTGGATGTTACTTAGCCCCAGAATTGCTGGATTATATGGTATTTCAATTTGTAATTTTTTGAGGAACCTATAAACTGTTCTATATAGTGGTTCCGCTAATATACATTTCCACTGACAGTGTACAGAGTTTTCTTTCTCTACATCTTATCCAGCACTTGTTTTTGCCTGTCTGTTAGATATAAGCCATTTTAACTGGGGTAAGATAATATATCACTGTAGTTTTGATTTGTATTTCTCTGACAATCAATGATGTTGAGAATCTTTTCATATGCTTGTTTCCATGTATATGTCTTCTTTTGAGACATACTCAAATCTCTTGCCCATTTTTAAAAATCAGATTATTAAACTCTTTTCTATAGAGTTGTTTGAGCTTTTTATATATTCTGGTTATTGTTCCCCTGCCAGATGGGTAGTTTGCAAATAGTATTTTTTTTTCCATTCAGTGGTTATTTTTTACTCTGTTGCTTCTATTCTTTCCTGTGCAGAAATTGATGAACTTGATGTGATCCCATTTGTCCATCTTTGCTTTGGTTGCTTGTATTTGTGGAGTATAGCTCAAGAAATCTCTATTCAGATCAATTTCCTGGAGGTTTTCCCTAATATTTTTTTGTAGTATTTTCATAGTTTGAAGTGTTAGATTTACATCTTTAATCAATTTTGATTTGATTTTTGTATATGATGAAAGAAAGAGGTCAAGTTTCATTTCTCTGCATATGGATATCCAGTTTCCCCAGCATCATTTATTGAAGAGACTCTGTTCTGTAGTGTATGTTCTTAGCACCTTTCTTTAAAATGAGTTCACTGTAACTGACTGGATTTTTTTCTGGGTTCTCTATTCTCTTCCATTGGTCTATGTGTCTGTTTTTATGCTAATACTATACTATTTTGGTTACTATAGCTTTGTAGTATAATTTGAAGTCAGTTAGTGTGATTCATTCAGTTTTGTTCTTTCTTATTAGGATAACTGGCTATTCTGGGTCTTTTGTGGTTCCATATAAATTTTAGGATTTTTTTTTCTATTTCTGTGAAGAATGTCATTGATATTTTGATAGAGATTGCACTGAATATACAGGTTGCTCTGAGTAGAACAGAAATTTTAACAATATTGATTATTTCAATTATTAAACATAAAATATTTTTCCATATTTGGTATTTTCTTCAACTTCTGTAATTGTGTTTTATAGTTTTTATTAAAGAGATCTTTCACTTCTTTGGTAAATTGCTAGTTGTTTAGTGTTATGTATAGCTATTGTAATTGGAATTACTTTTTAAATTTCGTATTTAGGTTGTTCATTGTTCGCATATAGAAGTACTGATTTTTGTATGGTGATTTTACATCCTTCAACTTACTGAATTTTTTTTACCAGTTCTAATGTATTTTTTTTTTTTGTAGGCTTTAGGTTTTCCCAAATATGAGCTATATCATCTGCAAACAAGGATAATTTGACTTCAATTTCCTTTTTCCTATTTGGATGACCTTTATATCTTTCTCTTGCCTAATTGCTCTAGCTAGGAATTCCAGTACGATGTTGAATAATAGTGGTGACAATGAGCATCCTTGTCACGTTCCAGATTTTTGAGGAAAGGCTTTCAGTTTTTCCTTATTCAGTATGATACTAATTGTGGGTCTGTTGTATAGAGGCTTTGATGATATATGTTTCTTTTATCTCCAGTTTTTTGAGGGTTTCTCTCATAAAGAAATGTTGAATTTTATCAAATGCTTTTTCAGTATTAATTGAAATGATCATATGGTTTTTATCCTTCATTTGTATCACACTATTTGATTTTTATATGTTGAACCACCATTGCATCCCACGGATAAACCCAACTTGGTCATAATGGATCACCTTTCTAAGTATTGTTGAATGCAGTTTGCTAGTATTTTGTTGAGCATTTTTGCATCAATATTGATTAGAGATATTGGCCTGTTGTTTTCCTGTTTCTTTTTGATGTGTCTTTGTCTGGTTTTGGAATCTGGGTAATAATGGCCTCGTGGAATGAGTTTGGAAATATTCCTTCTTTGTCTATTCTTTTGGAAGTGGTTGAGCAGGGTTGGTATTAGTTCTTCTTTAAGTGTTTGGTAGAAATCAGCAGTGAGGTTTTAAGTTCTGGGCTTTTCTTTACTGGGGGAATTTTATCATGGCTTTGATCTTGTTACTTGTTATTGATCTGTTAAGGTTCTGAATTTCTTCCTGGTTCAACTTTGGTAAGTTTTATATGCCTAGGAATTTGTCCATTTCTTCTAGATTTTCCAATATATTAGAATACAGTTGCTCAACAGCTACTAATAAGTTTTTGAAATCCTGTGGTATCAGCTGTAATGTCTCCTTTTTATTTTCTGATTTTATTTGTATCTTCCTTTTTATTAGTCTGTCTAAAGGTTTGTCAGTTTTGTTTAACATTTCAAAAAAATAATTTTCATTTCATTGATCTTTTGTATTGTTTTCTTTAATTCCATTTTATTTATTTTGGCTCTCATTTTTGTTGCTACTTTCTTACTAATTTTGGTTTTGATTTGCTCTTGCATTTCTAGTTCTTTAAGATGCATTCCCAGCAAACTGACACAGGAACAGAAAACCAAACACTGCATATTCTCACTCACAATTGGGTATTGAACAATGAGAACACATGGACACAGGGAGGGGAACATCACACATAGGGGTCTGTTGGGGGGTGGCAGGGCTAGGGGAGAAATAGCAGGGAGTGGGGGTATTGGGGAGGGATAACATTAGGAGAAACACTGAATGTAGATGACGGGAGGATGGATGCAGCAAACCACCAAGGCATGTGTATACCTATGTAACCAACTTGCACATTCTGCATGTGTACCCCAGAACTTAAAGTATAATAATAATAAAAAAAGAAAGATGCATTGTTATATTGTTTATTTGAACATTTTCCTCTTGTTTGATGTAGACACTTATAGCTATAAACTTGTATCTTAGTACTACTTTTGCTGTATCTCATAAGTTTGGTATGTTGTGTTTCCATTATCAAATGTTTCAAGAAATTTTTCAGTTTCCTTCTTAATTTCATCATTGATCCACATGTCATTCAGGAGCATATTGTTTAATTTCCATGTATTTGTATAGTTTCCAAAATGCTTCTTGTTATTAATATCTAGTTTTATTTCCTTGTAGTAAGAGAAAATGTTTGATATTACTTCATTTTTTTGAATGTTTTTAGACTTGTTTTGTGATCTAACATATAGTCTATTCTTGAGAATAATTTATGTGTTGAAAAAAGAATGTGTATTTTGCAGCCATTGGATAAAACATTCTGTAAGCATCTATTATGTACATTTGATTTATACTTGAGACTAAGTTTGACGTTTCTTTATTGATTTTCTGTCTAGAAGGTATGTCTAATGCTGAAATTGGGGTGTTGAAGTCTCCAGCTATTATTATTGTATTGGGGCTTATCTCTCTCTTTAGCTCTAATAATATTTCCTTTACATATCTCTGATAAAAGAAAACTTTAGTTGAATTAAATGTAAAAATGTTTAATTGAGCAATGGATGATTCACAAATTAGGCAGTCTTCTGAGCCAGAGTAGGCTCAGAGACTGCAGTGCAGCCACAGATGCAAGAAGATTTATGGATAGAAAAAGAAAGTGACACACAGAAAATGGAAGTGAGGTACAGAAACAGCTAGATTGGTTACAGGTCGGCTTTTTCCTTATTTGAACACAGTTTAAACAGTTGGCTACATTTGGTTGGCCAAAACTCGCTGACTGGCACAAGAATAGACTGCTGTCTCTTTATACCTCCACTTGTTATAGTTCATAACGACAATGTACAGAAAAACTTTTAGGCCAAACCTAAATATGTAAGGAGGCAGCTTTAGGCTAAATCTAATTTAACATCTTGTAGTCCCAGTGTTGGGTGTACAAAGAAAACTCACTGGAGATATTGCTTTAAACTTTTAACATCATCATTTATTCCATAAACAGAGAGAGCACTATTGTTAAAAGTGCTCTCTCTTTTATGGAATAAATGATGATATTATTTTTGTCTTTAACATTTTCTGTGTTTTTTTAAATTTTATATAATGATTGGTGTATATTTTACAGCCATAGAAGTGTTATTAAGAAGAAAAGATTATGAAGAAAAGAAATAGAAAGGAGATCATGGGATCTGTCTGATCTTCTTTCCCATGTAATCACGAAAGCCTGGGCAGAGAATTATTAGAGGTAAGTTCCAGGAAATGTCCCTAGATGCAAATCCCAGATGCAGATGAAGGATACTCTTGTTAAGTGAAATATACTTGTTTCAACTGTAGGTGTTCTTCAAAAACAAAGGGCGGGAGGAGAGATGGCTTTATCAGTGGAGCAATACTGCCACCAAAAGAAAAATATTGAAGAAATACCCATGACAAGAGAGAGAAAGAGAATGAGAGAAGAGTAGAAGACAAAATTGGAAGGTTATTACACCCAAAGCCTCAAAGTAAAGGGATGAAGAAAAATCTTTCAAGAAAGTGGAAAACAGAAAAAAGCAGGTGTTATCATTCTTATTTTAGGAAAAAAACAGACTTTAAAACAACAAAAATTAAATAAGACAAAGAAAAACATTATGTAAGAGTAAAAGGCAGTTTTCCCCTCACAGTGTAAACAAAGCCGCCTGAGTTAGATGACACCCCACCCTTCTGCTCAGGAAGGTTTCATATGTAGAGTACCTGATATTCTGCATTAGCTGACATCACTCATCAGTGATCATAAGGAAAGCAGTCTTACCCCTTAGTTGCCACTAATAAGATAGGTATGGCTGGCCCATTCTTGAGACATTTAAGAAGTTGGAAGGAGGCAGATCTCTGAGGGGTTGGGAATTCTCACTAGAGAAAATGAAAGACCATATGGCAAAGGGATGGAATGATGGGATTTGGTAAACATGTAGATTAAAACCAAGATCTCTAGGGGAGGTTGCAGAATATTGAGTTGCCAAATTGTATTTCATGGAGTGCTAGGGTTTCAGCAAAAGTGGCACAGAAAACTCATTTAAATAGTGTCTCATTTTTTTAAATCTATTGAATATCTACATGTAACTTTGAAGAAAGCAATATCAAAACCACTAGCCTAGAGTACCACCTAGTTTTTTGTGCTTAATTTTATGTTTACAGGGTCATAACGTATGGGAGATTCAACTTGGTCTATGGGACTAGGACTGGAGCATTTATCTGCTTCACTTGCTCCTTTCCCCACAACTAGATGAAATGAGGATGCCTTGAGGCTTATTCACCTTTTGGAATAGACTATACATTTTGGGGTACTCAGGAAGTAAGAGATGGGTTCCAAGTATGACATTAGAGTTTCCATTAGCACCACTGGAAATTCAAATCTCACTTCCTTATGTACTCCAATTTCTCACTGGGGTTGTTGTGAGAAGTTACAATAAGTATAATAAAGAGGAAAGGCCTGAGTATTTTAAGCAGTGGAATGACATATAAAGATTCTATTTTTATGTAATTAAATATTTCTAAATATCATCTGCATAAATAAAACATTTAAAAATAATAGTTTAATTCTAAAAAAAATAAATAATGAGGGACAGCCCTACCAAATATTTAAACATAAACCCATGATAATTAATATAAGTACAGAAATAATCTGACAGAACACTGGGACAGAATGTATTAGTCCATTTTTATACTGCTATACAGATACTACCTGAGACTGGGTAATTTATAAAACGAATAGTTTTAATTGACTCACAGTTCTGTATGGTTGTGGAGGCCTCAGGAAACTTACAATTATGGTAGAAGGCAAATCAGAAGCAAGCTCCTTTCACATAGTGGCAATAAGAGAGAAAGAGGGAGTAAAGGGGAATAGCCACACTTCAAAACCACCAGATCTCATGAGAATTCCCTCACTATTATGAGAACAGCATGAAGGAAACTGCCCTCATGATCCAATCACCTTCCACCAGGAATATTTTAAATATATAAAATAAAAATCCAGAGGTATTAAAAGTAAATGTTGATAAGGATTTTAAAAATTATGGTTTGGGGAAAGGTCTTTTCCCCTAAATACGGCATAAAAGCCACAAACTGTAATAAAAATGATGGAGAGATTTGACTATATCAACATTGTAAAACTTTTTAAAAGTACATAATGAATAACGAGAACTATAAAATATAGCAAACCAGATTAAAATACATACAAAATGCTGAAAATTGTAACATGCGTGAAAAACAATGGTAAATATATCTAGTATAAAGTAGCTATTGCTAATTAATTAAATAGTTGCTGATCACTCCTCTATCAGTTAACTTACACTAAATTATACTAGAATTTTTTAAAAGCCTGAAAATATTTGCAGTTTACAACCACAGATGTTTATTTACTTCTCAGGCTACATGTCTCTATCAGATCAGCTGTGGCCCTGCTGTCTGTCATCTTCCCTTTAAAGCTCTAGCTGAAAGAGCAGCCTCTGTCTAGGACATTACTAATCTTGTGGCAGAGGAAAGTTGGTGAATTATGCAAGGTTTTTTAAACCTTTCTTATAAGTTCCATATTTCACATCCACATGCATTTCATTGGCCATAGTAGTCACACAGCCAAGTCTGATATCTGTGAGACAAGAGTATAAGCTTATTCTAGGAAAAAGTCCCATTGAGAAGAATAGCAAGTATTTTAAATAAAAATACAAGCTATATGAACTCTGTAGAAAAATATACAAAGAATATAATCGTCGAGTATTTTTTTAAAAGCTCAATTTTATCACACAAATTCAAACAATGACCACCTGTCATATTGAAGTTAAGCAAAAAAAGTTTTTTTCAGTTTTTTTTGTTGTTGTTCTTTTTTTCTTTTCCAGAATTTTTTATTTTTTTTTTAAATTATACTTTAAGTTCTGGGTACATGTGCAGAATGTGCAGGTTTGTTACATAGATATACAGGTTTCATGGTAGTTTGCTGCATACATTACCCTGTCATCTATATTAGGTGTTTCTCTTAATGCTATCTCTCCCGTCTCCTCACCCCCCCTGCTAACCCTTCCCTTTTGGTGTTTTAGTTTTGCCCATGCCTATGTCCTGAATGTTATTGCATAGGTTTTCTTCTAGGGTTTTATGGTTTTAGGTCTTACATTTAAATCTTTAATCAATCTTGACTTAATTTTTGTATAAAATGTAAGAGAGGGATCCAGTTTCAGCTTTCTGCCTATGGCTAGCAGTTTTCCCAATGCCATGTATTAAATACAGAATCCTTTCCCCATTGCTTGCTTTTGTCAGGTTTGTTAAAGATCACATGCTTATAGATATGTGGTGTTATTTTTGAGGCATCTATTCCATTCCATTGGTCTATATATCTGTTTTGGTACCAGTACCACGCTGTTTTGATTACTATAGCCTTGTAGTATAGTTTGAAGTGAGGTAGTATAATGCCTCTAGCTTTATTATTTTTGTTTAGGATAGTCTTGGCTATGCAGACTCCTTTTTGATTCCATATGAAATTTAACATTTTTTTTTCCAATTCTGTGAGGAAAGTCAATGGTAGCTTGATGAGGATAGCATTGAATCTATAAATTACTTTGGGCAGCATGGCCATTTTAATGATATTGATTTTCCCTATCCATGAGCATAGAATGTTTTTCCATTTGTTTGTGTCCTCTCTTATTTACTTTAGCAGAAGTTTGTACTTGTCCTTGAAGAGGTCCTTCACATCCCTTGTAAGGGAGTTCACTCATTATTTGGGTGTTTGTCTATTATTGGTGTATAGGAATGCTTGTGATTTTTGCACATTGATTTTGTATCCTGAGACTTTACTAAAGTCGCATATCAGCTTAAAAAGATTTTGGGCTGAGATGACAGGGTTTTCTAAATATACAATCATGTCATCTAGAAACAGAAACAATTTGACTTTCTCTTTTCTTAATTGAATACCTTTTTTTTTCCCTTGACTAATTGCCCTGGCCAGAACTTCCAATACTATGTTGAATAGAAGTGGTAGAGAAAGCATCCTTGTCCTGTGGAGTTTTCAAAGGGAATGCTTCCAATTTTTGCTTATTCAGTATGATATTTGCTGTGAGTTTGTCATAAACATATACTCTTGAAAGCACCACCTCCTAGCTAGAGGCCAAGCCACACAAAACCCTTGTAATTAACAAAAATACAACCAAGTACTATCACAGAATCCACTTCACTCTCCTGCTACCTTTACCGAAGCAGTTGCTGGTATCCATGGCTGAGAGAGCTGAAGATGAATCATATCACAGAACTCTACAGGCACTCCCCAGTACCATCCTGGAGCCCGGTAGGTCCACTGAGTGCCTAGATTCAAAAAAGAAATAACAGTCACTGAAATTCTGCTCTCAGGAAGCCCTATCTTTAGGGAAAAGGGAATAATGCCACATCAAGTAAGCAGCTTGTGAGACAAAGGAATCTGAACAGTCACCCTTGAGTGCCAGATCTTCTTTCTGACATATTCTATTCAAATAAAAAGAATCCAGAAATCCAATTCTGGTAATATGACAAACAAGATATTTAACATTTCTAAAATATCACACTAGCTCACTGACAATGGATCCAAACCAAAAAGAAATACTTTGTCAGAAAACAAATTGAGAAGGTCAATTATTAAGCTAATCAAGGAGGCACCAAATAAAGGTGAAGTCCAAATTAAAAAAATAAAATAAAATAAATACAGGATGTGAATCAACAAAATTTCAAGTAAAATTGATAGCATAAGTAAAAAGCAATCATAACTTCTGAAATGAATGAAACATGCAGAGAAATGCAAAATGCACTGGAAAGTCTCAATAATAGAATCAAATAAATATAAGAAAGAACTTCAGAGCTTAAAGGCAACACATTCAAATTAACCCAATCTGACAAAGGGTTGAGAGAAAAGAATAACAAAAATAACAAAAAATGAACAAAGCCTCCAAGAAGTTTTGGATTATGTTAAACAACCAAACATAAAAATACTTCATGTTTCTGAGAAAGAAAAAAAAAATCTAAGTGTCTGAAAAAGATATTTAAGGGAATAATCAAAGAAAACTTCCTTAGCCTTGCTAGAGATACAAGACATCCAAATAAAAGAAGTTCAAAGAACACTCAGGAAATTCAGCACAAAAATTTTATAACTTTGGCACTTTGTTATCAAGTTATCTAAAGTCAATACAAAGGAAAGAATCTTAAGAGCTGTGAGGCAAAAGCATCAGGTAATCTTCAAAGGAAACCTAACAGATTAACAGCAGATTTCTCAGCAGAAACTTTACAGGCTAGAAGGGATTAAAGTCCTATTTTAGCCTTCTTAAAAAATATATCAGCCAAAAATTTTATATTCAGTCAAATTAAACTTTATAAATAAAAAAGTGACATGGTTCCTTTTGGAAAATGAAAATGCTGAGAGAATTTATGACTGCAAAGCCAGAAATACAATAACTGTCAAAATGAATTCAAAATCTTGAAAAACATGCTGGAAATACACCAAATAGAATCTCCTTAAAGCATAACTCTCACAGGACCTATATAACAATAACACAGTTATTTTAAAAAAAGGTATTTGCCAACAAATAGCACAATGAATAGAATAATAGTACCTCATATCTTAATACCAATATTGAATGTAAATGGCTTAAATGCTCCACTTAAAAGATATGAAATGGCAGAATGGAAAAGAATTCACCAACCAAATATCTGCTGTCTTCAAGAGACTCACCTGACACAAAAAGACTCACAAAAACTTAAGGTAAAGGGACAGAAAAAGATGCTCTATGCAAATGGACACCAGAAGCAAGTAGGAGTAGCTCTCTTGCATCAGACAAAATGAACTTTAAAGCTACAGCAGTTCACAAAAGACCAAGAGATATATTATATAATAATAAAAGGGCTTGTCTAAGAGGAAAGTATCACAGTCCTAAATACATATATGCCTAGCACTGGAGCATCCAAATTTATAAAATCGTTACTACTATACCTAAAAAATGAGATATACTGCAACACAATAATAGTGGGGGATGTCAATACTCCATTAACATCTCTAGAAGGGTCATCAAGACAGCACATCAGTGAAAAAAAATGGATATAATACATGCCCTAGAACAAATGGACTTAATATATATTTACAGAACATTTTACCCAACAAGTAGGGAATAAACACTATTCCTCAGTGCATAGAACACTCTCCAAGATAGACCATATGATAGGTCACAAAACAAGTCTCAACAAATCTAATAAAATTAAAACCATACCAAGTACTCTTTCAGACCACAGTGTTATAAAATTGAAAATCAACTCTAAAGAGTACCCTCAAAACCATGCAAATACATGGGAATTAAAAAACCAGCTACAGAACGATAATTGGGTCAAAAATAAAATATTGATAGAAATTTAAAAATTATTTGAACTGAATAAAAAAACCAAATCCAAACCCAGTAGAAGAAAGGAAATAACCAAGATCAGAGCAGAACTAAACAAAATTGAAACAACCATCTCTTACCACTCCTAGTCAACACAATATTGGAAGTTCTGGCAAGGGAAATTAGGGAAGAAAAAGAAATAAAGGGTACACAATTAGGAAAAGAGAAAGTCAAATTGTCTCTACTTGCAGATGACATGACTGTATATTTAGAAGACCTCATCTCAGCCCAAAGTCTCCTTAAGCTGATAGGCAACTTCAGCAAAGTCTCAGGATACAAATTTCAATGTGCAAAAATCACAAGCATTCCTATACACCAATAACAGACAGAGAGACAAATCATGAGTGAACTCCCATTCACAATTGCTGCAAAGAGAATAAAATACCTAGGAATACAACCAACAAGGGATGTGAAGGACTTCTTCAAGGAGAACTACAAACCACTGCTCAAGGAAATAACAGAGGACACAAACAGTTGGAAAAACATTCCATGCTCATGGTAAGGAAGAATCAATATCATGAAAATGGCCATACTGTCCAAAATAATGTATAGATTCAATGCTATCCCCATCAAGTTACTATTGACATTCTTCACAGAATTGGAAAAAAAAAAAAAAAAAAAAACAATTTAAGCATTATATGGGAACAAAAGAGAACTTAAATAGACAAGACAATCCTAAGCAAAAACAAACAAACAACAACAACAAAAAAAAAAACACAGCTGAAGTCATCATGCTACCTGACTTCAAACTATACTACAAAGCTACAGTAATCAAAACAGCATGGTACTGGTACCAAAACAGAGATACAGACCAATGGAACAGAACAGAGGCCTCAGAAGTAATGCCACACATCTACAACCATAGGGCCTTTGACAAACTTTACAAAAACAAGCAATGGGGAAAGGATTCCCTATTTAACAAATGGTGTTGAGAAAACTGGCTAGTCATATGTAGAAAGCTGAAATTGGATCCCTTCCTTACACCTTATACAAAAATTAACTCCAGATGGATTAAAGATTTAAACATAAGACCTAACACCATAAAAACCCTAGAAGAAAACCTAAGCAATACCATTCAGGACATAGGCATAGGCAAGGACTTCATGACTAAAACACCAAAAGCAAAGGCAACAAACAAAATAGACAAATAGGATCTAATTAAACTAAAGAACTTCTGCACAGCAAAAGAAACTATCATTAAAGTGAACCGGAAACCAACAGAATGGGAAAAAATTTTTGTAACCTACCCATCTAACAAAGGGCTAATAACCAGAGTCTACAAAGAACTTAAACAAATTTACAAGAAAAAAACAACTCCATCAAAAAGTGGGTGAAGAATATGAACAGACACTTCTCTAAAGAAGACATTTATGTGGCCCAACATACTAAAAAACTCATCATCACTGGCCATTAGAGAAATTCAAATCTAAACCACATTGAGATACCATCTCACGCCAGTTAGAGTGGTGATCATTAAAAAAAATCTGGAGACAACAGATGCTGGAGAGGATGTGGAGAAATAGGAACGCTTTTACACTGTTGATGAGAGGGTAAATTAGTCAACCATTGTGGAAGATAGGCAATTCCTCAAGGATCTAGAAATAGAAATACCATTTGACATAACAATCCCATTACTGGGTATACACCCAATGGATTATAAAACATTCAACTATAAAGACACATGTACACATATGTTCATTGTGACACTGTTCACAATATCACAGACTGGGAACCAACCCAAATGTCCATCAATGATAGACTGGATAAAGAAAATGTGGCACATATACACCATGAAATATTTTGCAGCCATAAAAAAGGATGAGTTCATGTCCTTTGCAGGAACATGGATGAAGCTGGAAACCATCATTCTCAGCAAACTGACACAAGACAGAAAACCAAACACTGTATGTTCTCACTCATAAGTGGATGTTGAACAATGAGAACACATGGACACAGGGAGGAGAACATCAAACACTGGGGCCTGTTGGGGGATGGGGGGTTAGGGGGAGGGATAGCAGGAGGTGGGGGATTGGGGAGGGCTAACATTAGGAGAAATACCTAATGTATATGACAGGGGGATGGATGCAGCAAACCACCATGGCACGTGTATACCTATGTAACAGACCTGCACGTTCTGCACATGTACCCCAGAACTTAAAGTATAATAAAAAAAATACAAAAGATAAGTGAAACAAAAAGCTAGTTTTTTCAAAAGATAAATAAAATGGATAGACCACTAGTAATATTAACCAAAAAAAGAGAAAAAAACTAAGTAAGCTCAATTAGAAATGGAATGGAAGATATTACAACTGATATCACAGAAATACAAAAAACCATTCAAATCTATTATAAACACCTCTACACACACAAACTAGAATACATAGAGAAGAAGAAGAAATTCCTGAAAATAAATAACTCTCCTAGGTTAAGCCAGGAAGATATAGAAACTCTGAACAGACCAATAACAAGCAGCAAGAAAAAAATAGTAATTAATGTTACCAACAGCAGAACCATAGCCCAAGATCAGATAAATTTAGAACTGAATTCTATCAGACATTCAAGGAAAAATTGATGCTAATCCTATTGACATTTTGTAAAAAACATTGAGAAAGAGAAAATCCTCTCTAAATCATTTTATGAAGCCAACATCACCCTAATACCAAAACCAGGAAAAGATATAACCAACAAACAAACAAAAGGCAACTTAGAGACCAATATCCCTGATTATCATAGATGAAAAAATCCATGACAAAATACTAGTGTGCCAAATACAACAGCATATCCAAAAGATAACTCACCATGATCAAGTGGATTTCAAACCAGATATGCAGGGATGGTTTAGCATATGCAAGTCAATAAATGTGAAACACTACATAAAGATAATTAAAAACAATAATCACATGATCACCTCAATAGATGCCGAAAAAGTATTTGGCACAACCCACAATCACTTTATCATTAAAACCCTCAGCAAAATCAGCATAGAAGGCACACACATTAAGGTAACAAAAGCAATCTATGGCAAACCCACAGTCGACATTATTACTGAATAGGAAAAAGGTGGAATCGTTCCTCTTGAGAAATGGAACAACAAGGATGCCCATTTTTACGACTTATATTCAACATAGTCCTGGAATTCCTAGCCAGAGCAATCAGACAAGAGAAAGAAATGGCATCCAAATTGGTAAAGAGGAAGTCAAACTCTCGCTCTTTGTTGATAACATAATCGTATACCTAGAAAATGCTGAAAACTCATCCAAAAAGCTCCTAGAACTGGTAAATGAATTCAGAAATGTCTCAGAATAAAAGATTAATGTACACAAATCAGTAGCTCTTCTATACACCAACAGCGACTAAGCTGAGTATCATATCAAGAACTCAACCTCTCTTACAATAGCTGAAAAAAAAAGAAAACTTACAATATACCTAACCAAGGAGGTAAAAGACCTCTATAAGGAAAACTAATAAACACTGCTGAAAGAAATCATAGATGACACTAACAAATGGAAACACATCCTATACTCATGGACGGGTAGAATCAACATTTTGATAATGTCCATACTGCCAAAAGTAATCTACAATTTCTATGCAATTCCCATCAAAATACCACGATCAGTCCTCACAGAACTAGAAAAAGCAATCCTAAAATTTGTAGGAAACCAAAAAAGAGCCTACATGGCCAAAGCAAGACTAAGCAAAAAGAACAAATCTGGAAGCATCAC
The DNA here is from genome assembly GCA_036589455.1 of Ateles fusciceps. Classification (NCBI taxonomy): domain Eukaryota; kingdom Metazoa; phylum Chordata; class Mammalia; order Primates; family Atelidae; genus Ateles; species Ateles fusciceps. The sequence goes on from JAZHEH010002774.1 coordinate 29,984, forward strand.
ATTATTTGACTTCAAACTATGCTATAAGGTCCTACTCACCAAAACAGCTTAGGATTGTTATAAAAATAGACATGTATAACAATGGAACAGAATTGAGAATTCAGAAATAAGCCAAAATACTTACAGCCAAGTATTTGATCTTTGACAAAGGGAAAAAAAACATAAAGTGGGGAAAGGACACCCTATTCGAGAAATGATGCTAACTGACAAGCCACATAAAGAATAATGAAACTGGATCCTTATCCCTCACCTTATACAAAAGTCAACTCAAGATGAATCTAGGACCTGAAACCATAAAGATTCTAGAAGATAACATCAGAAAATCCCTTCTAGATGTTGACTTTGACAAAGACTTCATGACCAAGAACCCAAAAGCAAGACAACAAAAATAAAGATAAATAGATGGAACTTAATTAAACAAAAAGCTTCTACACAGCAATAATAACAATAATAATAATCAGCAAAGTAAACAGACAACCCACAGAAGGAGAAAAAATCTTCACAGTCTACCTTTCTGACAAACGACTGATATCCAGAATCTACAATGAATCCAAAAAATCAGCAAGGTAAAAAACCAATAATCCCATCAAAATGTGGTCAAAGGACATGAATAGAAAATTCTTAAAGAAGATATACAAATGGAGAACAAAACATAAGAAAAAATGCTCAACTTTACTAATTAGCAGGAAAATGAAAATCAAACCCATGATGTGATACCATCTCACTTCTGCAAAAATGGCAATAACCAAAAAATCAAAAAATAATACATGTTGTTATGGATGTGGTGAAAAAGGAATACTTTTCCAATGTTTGTGGGAATGTAAACTAGTATAAATAATCATTATGAAAAACTGGAAATTCCTTAAAGAACTAAAAGTAGATCTAGCATTTGATCCAGCAATCCCACTCCTGTGTATCTGCCCATAAGAAAAGTCATTATAGAAAAAAGATACTTGCACACACGTTATAGCAGCACAATTTGCAATTGCAAAAATATGGAACCAGTCCAAATGCCCAATGCCCATTATTCAATGAGTGGATAAAGAAAATGTCAGACACACACACACACACACACACACACATACACACACACCATAGAATACTACTCAGTCATAAAAAGGAACAAGAAAATGGCATTCACAGCAACCTGGATGGAATTGGAGACCAGTATTCTAAGTGAAATAACTCATTAACAGAAAACCAAACATTGTATGTTCTCACTCATAAGTGGAAGCTAAGCTATGTGAATACAAAGATGTAAGAATGATACAATGGACTTTGGGGACTCAGGGGAAAAGAGTGGGAAGGGGTGAGGGATAAAATATTACACATTGCATACAACTTGGGTGATATGTGCATAAAAATTTCAGAAATCACCACTAAAGTATTTATTTGTGTAAAAAAAAAACCCAACTATTTAAATAAAACTAATGCATCATTCTTTAAAAAACAAACAAAAAAATGGGGCACATATACATCGTGGAGTTCTCAGTCAGTCATAAAAAATGAAATTCTGTCATTTTCAACAGCATGGTTGAAACTTCAGGTCACTATGTTAAGTAAAAAAAGCCAGGTACAGAAAGACAAACATTGCCTCTTCTCACTTATTTGTTGGATCTAAAAATCAGCACAATCAAACCCATGGAGATCAGAGAGTAAAGGGGTGGTTACCAGATATTATGAAGAATGTTGAGAAGCTATTAGAAATGTGGGATGATTAATGAATACACAAAATATTTAGAATTAACAAATAAAGCCTGCTATTTGATAGCACAATAGGTTAAGTATAGTCAGAAATCATTTAATTGTACATTTAAAAATAACTAAAGGAGTATAATTGAATTATTTGTTACACAAAAGATAAATGCTTGATTAGCTGGCTTCCTCATCTTCCATGATGAAATTATTATGCATTGCATGCCCATATCAAAACATGTCATATACCCAAAACTATGTAGACCTACTATACAAAATATAAAACTCAAGCAATATATATTTGGGAAAATTTGACTTCTGTTAATAATTTTTAAAACTCTGAAATAAGTATAGAAATAACTAAACTCAATATAATAAATATTGTATATAAAAATCCCACAGCTTACATCATACTCAATAATAAAAATCTGAAAGCTTTTCTGATAAGATCAGGAACAAGGCAAGCATGCTCACTTTTGCCACTTCTATTGAACATAGTGCTGAAAATCTTAGCCAAAGCAAATAGTGAGAAAAAAAGACATAAAAAGAATCTAAATTGAAAAAAAGTAAAATTATCTCTGTTTGCAGATGACATAACCTGAGATGTATGAAAACCTAAAGACTCCACCAAGACACTTTCAGAATGAATAAATGTATTCAGTAATGTAGCAAGATACAAAATTACCATTCAAATTCTGTTGAACTTATTTTAATTGTTTTATAATTTCAGCTTTCATTTTAGATTCAGGAGGTACATGTGCAGGTGTGTTATATGTGTACACTGTGTGATGCTAATGTTTGGGATACAAATAATTCTGTCACACAGAGAGTAAACATAGTACCTAGCAGTTAGTCCTTACCCTTCCATCCCTCCTTCTTCTAGTAGTCCCCAGTGTTTATTGTTGTCACCTTTATATCCATGAGTACCCAAAATTTAGCTCTTGCTTACAAGTGAGAACATGTAGTATTTGCTTTTTTGTTTAATTTGCTTAGAATAATGGTTGCCTGCTTCTAAAATTGAGCCCATCTGCATCTCTTTCAAAAACTAGAATTTTTGCTCTAAGAGTAGAATATAAGGCTCATCTCTCTTTTAGAATAGATACATGAATTGAAACATACCCTGAAAGTCCTTGTGTTTCAAATTTGTTCCAAGTAAACTTTTACACTTCCCAAACTCACATTTGATTTGTAATGATATGGTTGAGAAGTGCATCTAGATGTCATTTATTAAAAGTACCTTATTAGATAAGGTTGAGCTACTTCTGAGAGTGGTCACCAGTTCGGTTGGGGTCTGATTTGAGGGTCCTGGAGGGGCCAGTCTTCTGCCAAAATGTTGTGATGGGGGTGTTTCTGCGACCAGAGGATACTGCTGTGCCTGCACCTGGTGCCTGCGTGGCCAGAAGAGAAGTCAGTTAGATTAAACATCTTGGTATACTTGGCTGTTATTTTTAAAGTTTTTTTTTTTTTAATTTTGGAGGATAGGGTCTTGCTGTGTCACCCAGGCTAGAGAGCAGGACATGATGGTGGCTCACTGCAGCCTTGAAATCCTATGTTCAAGCAATCCTTCCATCTCAGCCTCCTGAATAGCTAGGACTACAGGTGCATGCCACCTTTCCTGGCTAATTTATTTTTTGGGTAGAGATGGAGGTATTGCTGAGTTGCCCAGCTGGTCTTAAACTCTTAGGCTAAAGTGATTCTCCTTCCTTGTCCTCCCAAAATGCTGGAATTAGAGATGTGAATCGCATGCTTAGCCATAGTACTTGGAAGTTTTAGAATGTTTTCCAAGTGTTACATAATTACTAGATGTTCACCCTTCTTACACTCCAACTATCAAAAATGACAAAATTCAGCCTATGGGTTTTTTAAAATTATTTTAGATCTCTGTGGTTGGGATATTTTAACATTGATGTGGGAAAAATAATTGAAGTTGATATTTTTACAAAATCATGTTGTAATAAGTCTTCATTTCATGATTCAAAAGAATAAATAAAGCAAAGCCTAGAAATAATAGATTACTTTAAGCTAATATATAAGATATATATGGAATGAATTAAAAACTTTTGTGAATCCAGGTTTATTATTTTTAACCAAAAACATTATCTTTGGTTCATTCATCCCCCTCATGTCGTGGGGGGCTCATTGGTTTTCCTTCTTTGTCATATTTAAATATGTTTTCAACAAAACTTCTAGAAGTCAGATTATTATTACAACATTAATGCAAAGTGCTCACGTTTCTGATTGGTCCATTCACTGACACGACAATTTTAAATACTATGCAGAAAAGAAAAGGGCCAAATATCCAGTAAGATGCACTGAGGAAAGGAAGCATTCTGCTCAAGACAGCAGCAGCAACAAACAGTGATCTGTTTGTTACAAACAAGATTTAGCTTTATTTTTGGTCTGACATATGCCATACGGATAGCAAAAACAACTGTTTTAAGGCCACACTGGCCATCTACAAAGTATTGTTTATCTTTTTTTTTTTTTATTGCATTTTAGGTTTGGGGGTACATGTGAAGAACATGGAAGATTGTTGCATAGGTACACACATGGCAGTGTGATTTGCTGCCTTCCTCCCCCATCACCTTATATCTGGCATTTCTCCCCATGCTATCCCTCCCCAACTCTTGATGACAGGGATTTAACTAGATTAAAGAGATCAAAGTGTGGTGTTTCTCTGCTTTTTAAAACTTCAGAATTTGTAGTTGGGCCAATCAACACATTTTACTTTTCAGTTGAATTTATTTTTCCAGTGTTTCAGAATTTTAACACGTAAATAATAAAACAACATTCTCAGAGTCTACCTTTTTTCACATGATGTAAATCTATAGAAATACTTTGAAATGTGCTGGTGTAAGATAAGAATTATCTTGTATGATTTACTCATATGCAGTGTTGTCTTAGTTATGTTCAGGGAAATGTTTCTGTCATTCAGAGATGCTTGATGAATTAACACTTCCCACACTGAGTGAGGGGTTGATTTGTTGTTGGGAGTTAATTTTGGCTTCACTGGGATCTGTGACAAGTGGGGACAGGGCTGGATGTCACCGACATAATACTGGTAGAAATGGGGCAAAGGAAGAAAGAAGTTGCTGGTAAAAATCATTACACCATTACATCATGGGTGACCAAGGAAATGACTGAGTTACAATAAGTGAGGGTTTTTTACCCCTTGTAACAGGAGATTTTTCCTTATAGTAATTATTCTAAGACTTGGTCACTTTGTTTTTAAATATAGAGCTGCTGAACTCATTCAGAAGCCATTTGCTGCCTATTAGGACTTTCTCAAGAAGTTATTTTGCCTCCGCCTACCCTCTGGCACCCTCCCTTGAAGTCACAGGGGATCCAGAGCTAAAGCAGCACTGGGCCATCTCCAAAACACCCCCTGTGTGTGTGTGCACTTCGTATCCCCTAAGGTAGCGAGAGACAGTGTGTGGATCACTGTGAATGCATTGCCCCATTGGTTAGTTGGGGGGACATTGTTATAAATCCTATAAAGTCCTAGTAAAACTCTCAGAATAATACTAATACGCCTGTTCTTTACTGTCCTGCTCACTTCTACAGTGAGTTACCAGCCTGGGAACACAGTAAGACCTCGTCTCTTCCAAAAAATTTTTTAAAGTGATTAGTAGTTTAAATATTTTTCTAAATATTTAACATGATTTTTGCCTCCTATGTAAAGCTTACTGGAAGATTTGAATTAATTACTTAAATTCACGTTAATACATATATTTTTTAAAATCCAGGTCACATTTTTAACTAAGTTTACTATGAAACGAATAAAATTTAAACACTAAAATGGTCTTCCTTGGTCTCCTCAAGTTATAATGAACTTTATACATACTTTGTCCTTAAAGATGAAGATAGCTATTTTATTTTAGGAAAATAACAGAGATGACCACTCCTGCAGGCTCCCACAGCTGGCCCAATGGGGCTGTCATTTTAACCTAGCTGTTTTAGCACTGATTGAGAAATGCTGGACCCCAAATTTTAAATCACCTTTGTTAAAAACACACACAAAAGAAAACTAAAGAAAATGGATTAAGAGTATATGTATTTCATCAAAAACATATAGGGAAAAAAAGACTTCACCTTTAAAAAAAAATTTTTTTTCATATGCTGTATTTTAAGGGGAATATATTAATAGCAAAAATGTATTTCTTTTTTTTTGAGAAAAAGAGAAAGAAGGAAGAAAAATAAGAATGAAATAAAGAGAAAAAGAAGAAAAAAAAAGGGGAGAGAGAACGGGAATCTTGCTCTATTGCCCAGGCTAGAATGCAGTCTACAAATGGATATTAAAAGCTTTTTTTATACTAATAATTGTGTTATACAATGGAGACAGGAAGGAATAAGGGAGGAAAAAACAGCCAACCAATATTTCATTTAAACCTATGAAATGCTATGTAATTGATAGGGAGTGATTTGCTCCCAACCATGTGGTCACTTTTAGAATAAATGTGATGTGTTACTGAAAAAAAAATGTATATTTTGTGGATTTGGAGTAGAGAGTTCTGTAAATGTTTATTAAGTTTACTTGTTTGAGGTTTAAGTTCAAGTCCCGGGTATCCTTCTTAACCTTCTGTCTCATTAATTTGTCCAATATTGACAATGTAATGTTAAAGTCTCCCACTGTTATTGTGTGGGAGTCCAAGTCTCTTTGTAAGTCACCAAGAAGTTGCCCTATGTATCTGGGTGCTCCTATATTGGGTGCGCATAGACTTAGGGTCATTAGCTCTTCCCGTTACATTGATCCCTCTACCATTATACAATGTCCTTCTTATCTCTTTCGGTTTCTATTACTTTAAAGTCTATTTTATCAGAGATAAGAATTGTAACTACTGCTTTTTTTTTTTTTTTTTTTTGCTCTCCATTTGGTTGGTAAATCTTTCTCCATCCCTTTGTTTTGAGTCTCTGTATATCCTTGCATGTAAGATGGATCTGGATGCAGCTTACTGATGGGTCCTTTGAAGTGGCTGATACTGGTTGTTCCCCCTCTATACATAGTGCCTCCTTCAGAAGCTCTTGTAAAGCAGGCCTGGTGGTAATGAAATCTCTGAGTACTTGCTTGTTTGCAAAAAATTTTATTTTTCCTTCACTTATGAAACTTAGTTTGGCTGGATATGAAATTCTGGGTTGAAAGTTCTTTTCTTTAAGGATGTTGAATATTGGCCCCCACTCTTCTGGCTTGTAGGGTTTCTGCTGAGAGATCAGCTGTGAGTCTGATAGGCTTCCCCCTTGTGGGTAACCTGACCTTTCTCTCTGGCCACCCGTAGTATTTTCTCCTTCGTTTCAACCCTGATGAATCTAATGATTATGTGTCTTGGGGTTGCTCTTTTTGAGGAATATCTTTGTGGTGTTCTCTGTATTACCTGGAGTTGGGTATTGTCTTGCCTTGCTAGGTTAGGAAAGTTTTCCTGGATAATATCCTAAAAAATATTTTCCAGCTTGGATTCATTCTCTTCGTCACATTCAGGTACACCTATCAAACGTAGGTTAGGTCTTTCCACATAGTCCTATATTTCTTGGAGACTTTGCTCATTCTTTCTTACCCTTTTTTCTCTAATCTTGTCTTCTCGTTTTATTTCTTTAAGTTGGTCTTCCACCTCTGAAATCCTTTCTTCTGCTTGATCAATTCGACTGTTAAAACTTGTGCATACTTCTCAAAGTTCTCGTATTGTGTTTTTCAGCTCCATTAATTCACTTATATTCCTCTTTAAATTGTCCATTCTCATGAACATTTCGTGAAACCTTTTTCAAGGTTCTTAGTTTCCTTGCATTGGGCTAGACATGTTCTTTTAGCTCACAGAAGTTTCTCATTATCCACCTTCTGAAGCCTGATTCTGTTGATTCCTCACATTCATTCTTGATCAGGCCTTGTTCAATTGGTGATGAGGCACTGCAATCCTCTGTAGGAGGAGAGGCATTCTGATTTCGGGTGTTTTCAGCCTTTTTGCGCTGGTTTCTTCCCATCTTTGTGGATTTATCCACCTGTCATCTGTGTAATTGCTGACCTTCAAACTCGGTCTCTGAGTGGACGTCCAGCTTGCTGGTGATAAAGTTTCCTCTATTTCTTAATTTTCCTTCGGCAGATGCCCCTCCCCCCACAAAGCTGGACCTTCCCGGGTTCAGCTGCACTTGCTGTGAAACTCTCAATCTTCAGCAGTTCCAACCGCTGTTTTTATTTTTATTTTTTTTTGTGGAGGGGGGTACCAGCCTTCCTCTGCGGCAACCCGCTATGCCGGCTGAAACAGTGGCATTAGGATTCGTGGTGCTTTTCTGCCTGGGAATCTCCCGGGCTTGGTTCCCCACTTCAGTCCGCTTTTTAATCAGCTGAATGGGAGACTCTGCTTTCCTCGGAACTCCAACGCCAACCAAAGGGCACTCAGTCCCGTATACTCCAGACTGAGAACCGCCTCTTCGAGGCACCTGCAAAACGGCCGCGCCCTCCAAAAGGGTCGTGCTGGTGAACCGTGGGGCTCCTCTGCCAAGAATTTCTTGGTCCGTGGGCTATGAAAATTCGTCTGAAAATGTGGCGTCCACTGACTCTCTGCGCTTTCAGTGGGAGCTACAATCCTGAGCTGCTGCTAATCGGCCATCTTGGATCTTCTCCCAAAAAATTTTTTTATTGTACTTTAGGTTCTGGGGTTCATGTGCAGATCATGCAGGATTGTTGCATAGGTACACACATGGCAATGTGGTTTGCTGCCTCCATCCCCCCCATCACCTATATCTGGCATTTCTCCCCATGTTATCCCTTCCCGACCTCCCCAGCCCCTACTGTCTCTCCCTTGGGACCCCCCAACAGACCCCAGTGTGTGATGCTCCCTTCCCTGTGTCCATGTGTTCTCATTGTTCAACACCCGCCTATGAATGAGAACATGTGGTGTTTGATTTTCTGTTCTTGTGTGAGTTTGCTGAGAATTATGATTTCCAGATTCATCCATGTCCCTACAAAGGACACAAACCCATCATTTTTTATGGCTGCATAGTATTCCATGGTGTATATGTGCCAAATTTTCCTTGTCCAGTCTATTGTTGATGGACATTTGGGTTGGTTCCAGATCTTTGCTATTGTAAACAGTGCCACTATGAACATACGTGTGCATGTGTCTTTATAATAGAATGATTTATAATCTTTTGGGTATATACCCAGTAGTGGGATTGCTGGGTCAAATGGAATTTCTATTTCCGTTCTTTTGCATTTGCTGAGGAGAGATTTGCTTCCAATTATGTGGTCAATTTTAGAGTAGGTGCCATGCAGTGCTAGAAGAATGTATGTTCTGTAGATTTGGGGTGGAGAGTTCTGTACATGTCTGTTAGATCTGCTTAGTCCATATCTAGTTCAAGTCCTGGATATCCTTGTTAATTTTCTGTCTCATTGATCTATCTAATATTGACAGTGGAGTGTTAAAGCCTCCCACTATTATTGTGTGGGAGTCTAAGTCTCTTTGTAGGTCGTTAAGAACTTGCTTTATGTACCTTGGTGCCCCTGTATTGGGGTGCTTATATATTTAGAATTGTTAGCTCTTCTTGATGCATTGATCCTTTTACCATTATTTAATGCCCTTCTTTGTCTCTTTTGATCTTTGTTGGTTTAAATTCTATTTTATGAGAGACTAGGATTGTGACTCCTTCTTTTTTTTTTGCTGTGCACTTGCTTGATGAAATCTTCCTCCATCCCTTTATTTTGACCCTATGTGTATCCTTGCATGTGAGATAGGTTTCCTGAATACAGCACACTGATGGGTTTTGACTTTTATCCAGTTTTCCAGTCTGTGTCTTTTGACTGGGGCATTTAGTCCATTTACATTTAAGGTTAATATTGTTATGTGTGAATTTGATCCTGCCATTTTGATGCTAGCTGGATATTTTGCCCGTTAGGTGACACATTTTTTTCATTGTGTTAATGGTCTTTACCATTTGGTAAGTTTTTGGAGTGGCTAGTACTGGTTGTTCCTTTCCTTGTTTAGTGCTTCTTTTAGGAGCTCTTGTAAGGCAGGCCTGGTGCTGATGAAATCTCTCAACAATTGCTTGTCCATAAAGGATTTTCTTTCTCCTTCACTTATGAAGCTTAGTTTGGCTGGATATGAAATTCTAGGTTGAAAGTTCTTTTCTTTAATGCTGTTGAATATTGGCCCCCACTCTCTTCTGGTTTGTAGGGTTTCTGCCAAGAGATCCACTGTAAGTCTGATGGGCTTCCCCTTGTGGTTAACCCAAGCTTTCTCTGTGGCTGCCTTTAGCATTTTTTCCTTCATTTCAAGGAATCTGATGAAATGTGAGATTTCATCAGTGAAATTTGCCTGATGAATCTGACAATTATGTGCCTTGGGGTTGCTTTCTTCTTGAAGAATATCTTTGTGGTATTCTCTGTATTTCCTGGACTTGAATGGTGGCCTGGCATGCTAGGTTGGGGAAGTTCTCCTGGATAATATCCTGAAGAGTGTTTTCCACTCTTAGATTAGGTCTTTTCACATAATCCCATATTTCTTGGAGGCTTTGTTCATTTCTCTTCACTCTTTTTTCTCTATTCTTGCCTTCTCATTTTATTTCATTGAGTTGATCTTCAGTCTCTGATATCCTTTCTTCTGCTTGGTCAATTTGGCTGTTGAAACTTGTATGTGCTTCACAAAGTTCTCATACTGTGCTTTTAGCTCCATCAAGTCATTTATATTCTTCTCTAAGCTGTTTATTCTAGTTAGCATCTCATCGCACTTTTTTCTAGGTTCTTAGTTTCTTTGCATTGGGTTAGCACATATTCTTTTAGCTCTGAGAAGTATGTTATTACCACCTTCTGAAGCCTGTTTCTGTCAATTCGTCAGACGTATTCTTCATCCATCTTTGATCCCTAGCAGTGAGGAGTTGTGATCCTTTGGAGGAGGAGAGGCATTTTGGTTTTTGGTGTTTTCTTCCTTTTTGCACTGGTTTCTTCTCATCTTAGTGGCTTTATCTACCTGTGGTTTTTGTAGTTGGTGACTTTTGAATGGGGTCTCTGAGTTGACATTCTTTTTGTTGATGATGAAGTCATTTCTTTCTGTTTCTTAGTTTTCTTCTAACAGTCAGGCTCCTCTGCTGCAGGACTGCTGGAAGTCCACTCCAGACCCTGCTTGCCTGGGGATCACCCGTAGGGTCTGTAGAACAGTAAGGGTTGCTGCCAGTTTCTTCTTCTATTATCTTCACCCCAGAATGGTACCTGCCAGATGTTGGCCTGAGCTCTCCTTTATGAGGTGTCTCTTTGGGTATAGGGTGGTTGGGGAGCTGCTTGAGGAGACAGTCTGTCACTTATAGGAGCTCAAGTGCTGTGCTGGGAGCTCCATTGTTCCATGCAGAGCTGCTGGGCAGGTACTTTTAAGTCTGCTGTAGTGGAACTCATAACCACCTCTTTTCCCAGGTGCTCTGTCCTAAGAAGGTTGGCTTTATTTATAAGTTTCTGTCATGATGCTGCCTTTTTTCATAGATTCTCTGCCTTGCACGGAGTAGTCTAGTCACAATTTGCCAGCAGAGGTGCTGCTGAGCTGCCATAGGCTCTGCCCAGCTGCTGTGTGAACTGCCTCAGTAGTGGTGGACTGCCTCTGTAGTGGTGGTCACCCTCCCCCCACTGAGGTGGACCTTCCTGTGTCCAGCTGCACTTGCTGTGAAATTCTCAATCAAGAGCGTTTCAGATTGCTTGTTTTGTGAGGGTTGTAACCACCAAGCCAGATCACCTGGCTCCCTGTCTCTGCCACCTCCCTTTCAGTTGAATGGGTGGCTCTGTCTCCCAGACATTCCAAGCACCAGTTGAAATGGCCACCCAGATTTGTGTGAGTATCTGTGCACCAACCTGGCACCGGCTGAAACTGCTGTGCTGAAAACTTGTGGCGCTTTTTGGCCTGGGAATCTCATGGTCTGTGGGCAGTGAAAATTTTTTGGAAATGCAGTGGGCCCTGACCCTCTGTATTGTTCTTGCTGGTAACTGCACTCTGGAGCTGTTCCTATTTGGCCATCTTCAAAAATCCTTCATCTTAGAATTAAATAACTCAGTTTTGTATAATAGAGTTAGCTCTCCAATATCTAACAATCTCAAAGTCATCTCTGAAAACCACTATGTTTCCATTTTTATTTATTTATTTATTTATTTATTTAGAGAGAGTGTGTGTGTATGCGTGCGTGTGTGAGTAACATGGCTGTTTATTCACCTGGGTGCAGAATGGCTGAGTCTGAAAAGAGAGTCAGTGGAGGGCAATGGGATAGGACTTCGTTTTATAGGTTTGTGGTAGGCAGTGGAAAGTTACAAAAGTTACAGTTTAAGGTGATTTTTGCAAGCTGGGAAGGAGCCATAGGGTCTGGAATTACGAGGTTGACCAAAGTCGGTTACAAAGTTTAATTGCCTTATCAACTGAGGCAGGAATAAAGAATAGAGAATATCTCAAAGTCAGTCAGGTGCTGCAGGGGTTGATCATTTCTTCTCCTTTTTTGGTTTTCCAGTTACTTCAGACTGTCTTTGTCCAGGAACACATCTGGAGTGTACGGGCAGGTCACAGAGGTTACCAGGCCATCCATGGCACGGTCAGTCAGCCCAAAAGACCTTACATTCATGTCTTCTTATATTAGTAATATTTTAAAAAACATGAAGAGTGGGGGGCAGTGGCATAATATGAAGGCCAGCACAGAGGGGTGATG
>JAZHEH010002775.1:0-34081 GCA_036589455.1 Ateles fusciceps
GAGTACAAAGGGAGGGTTTATATTTTTTATAAAGATACTTTGTAAGTTTGTAAGATTTTAGAACAGAGTACAAGTAGATGGCTTGCATGTTTTAAAATATAGTACAAATGGAGGGTGTATTTTTTTATAACAGAGTAAAAATAGAGGGTTTATATATATATATATATTTTGCACCCGGCTGGCATTTTCTAATCTACTTTTTTTTGTTTTTTTTTTTGAGAAAAAGAGAAAGAAAAGAAGAAAAAAAGAATGAAGTAAAGAGAAAAAGAAGAAGGAAAAAAAAAAGGGGGGAGAGAGAATGGGAATCTTACTCTATTGCCCAGGCTAGTATACAGTCTACAAATCTTTATTAAAAGCTTTTTTATACTAATAATTGTGTTATATAATGGAGACAGGAAGGAATAAGGGAGGAAAATAACAAACAGTCAGCCAAACAATATTTCATTTAAACCTACGAAATGCTATGCAATTGCTAGGGAGTGATTTACTCCCAACCATGTGGTCACTTTTAGGATAAATGTGATGTGTTACTGAAAAAAAAATGTATATTTTGTGGATTTGGAGTAGAGAGTTCTGTAAATGTTTATTAAGTTAACTTGTTTGAGATTTAAGTTCAACCCCCGGATATCTTTCTTGACCTTCTGTCTCATTAATTTGTCCAATATTGACAATGTAATGTTAAAGTCTCCCACTATTATTGTGTGGGAGTCCAACTCTCTTCGTAAGTCACCAAGAAGTTGCCCTATATATCTGGGGTGCTCCTATATTGGGTGGGGTTTATATTTTTAAGAAAAGGCTATTTTGTGAATATGTGTCTATTTGATAACAGAGTACTAATTGAGTGCTCATCTGTTTTATAACACAGTAGAAATAGATTGTGTATATATTTTATAACAGTACAAATAGAGAGTTTATATATTTTGTAAAAGACTATTGTGTGAGTGTGTATATGTTCTATAACAGGGCACAAACGGTGTACACTTTTTATAACAGAGTAAAATAGAGGGTGTATATTTTCTGCAACAGAATACACATAGAGTGTGTATTTTGTATAACAGTGTAGAGAAAGAGGGTGTATATTTTCTCTAAGAGTGTACCTAGAGAGGGTGTATGTATTTTATAACAGAGTGGAAAAAGAGGGTTTATATGTTTGAAAAAGTCTATTTTTTGCTTTCTATATTTTTATACCAGAGTAAAAACTTAGGGGTATTTTCTGTAACAGAGTACAAATAGAGGATTCATATGTTTATAAAAATATTTTGCAAGTGTGTATATATTTATAACCGAGTAAAAGAGAGGGTTTACATATTTTACAACAGAGTACAAATAGAGGGTGTGTATTTATTCTAACAGAGTATAAATGGAGTGTATATCATTTTATGACTGAGAACATCTAGAGGGTGCCTATTTTTAAAAACGGAGAACATACAGTGGGTGCATATTTTCCATAAAAGGTTATATTTTGAGTGTGTACATCTTTTCTAACAGAGAACAAACAGAAGGTGAATATGCTGTATAAGAGAGTACAAATAGTGTGTTTATATAGAGTTAAAGGACTAATTTGAGAGGTGTGTATATTTTTTACGCCAGAGTACAAATAGAGGGTGTATATATTTTCTTAGACTATACAAATAGAGGGTGTATATTTTTTATAACAGTGTACAAATACGGCTGTCTTGTTTTCATAAGAGTGTTAAAATAGAGGGTGTACATATCTTCTACTAGAGTACAAGAGAGTTTGGATATTTTTTATCCCAGAGTACAAATAGGGGTTTCTATTTTTTATTCGACTATTTTGTGAGTGTATTTATTTTTTTTCTAACAGAATACAAAGAGAGGGTTTATATTTTTTTAAAACAGAATACAAATAGAAATGAACACAGAAAATTCACAGTTGATTGACAAGAATGAGGATCAGTTCTTAAGAATTAAAATGTCACCGAATCCTTGATTACTACAAGAATGCTCCAGTGGACACAGATCACTCATTCTATCTTCATCAGCTACAGCACTTCAAGGGAGACAAGATTTTCAAAATACAGGAAGGGGTCCACCTTCTGCTTTCTTCACATGGCTAGCCAGTTTTCCGAACACCATTTATTAAACAGGGACTCGCTTCCACATTTTTTGTTTTTGTCACGTTTGTCAAGATCGGGTTGTTGTAGATGTGCTGTGTTGCGTCGGAGGCCTCTGTTCTGTTCCAATGGTCTATATCTCTATTTTGGTACCAGTACCATGCTGTTTTGATTACTGTAGCTTTGTAGTATTGTTTGAAGTCTGGGAGTGTGATGCCTCCAGCTTTGTTCTTTTTGCTTAGAATTGACTTGGCTATGCTGGCTCTCTTTTGGTTCCATATGAAGTTTAAGGTGGTTTTTTCCAGTTCTTCGAAGAAGGTCATTGGTAGCTTGATAGGGATAGCGTTGAATCTGTAAATTACTTTGGGCAGTATGGCCATTTTGACAATATTGATTCTTCCTAGCCATGAGCATGGAATATTTCTCCATCTGTTTGTGTCCTCTCTTATTTCATTGAGCAGTGGTTTGCAGTTCTCCTTGAAGAGGTCCTTTACGTTCTTTGTTAGTTGTATTCCTAGGTATTTTATTCTCTTTGTAGTGATTGTGAATGGCAGTTGGTTCTTGATTTGGCTGTCTTTAAGTCTGTTATTGGTGTATAGGAATGCTTGTGATTTTTGATCATTGATTTTATATCCTGAGACTTTGCTGAAGTTGCTTATCAGTTTCAGGAGGTTTTGGGCTGTTACGATGGGGTCTTCTAGATATACAATCATATCGTCTGCAAATAGACACAATTTGACTTCCTCCTTTCCTATTTGAATACCCTTTATTTCTTTTCCTTGTCTGATTGCTCTGGCTAGAACTTCCAGTACTATATTGAACAGGAGTGGTGAGAGAGGACATCCTTGTCTAGTGCCAGATTTCAAAGGGAATGCTTCTAGTTTTTGCCCATTAAGTATGATATTGGCTGTTGGTTTGTCGTAAATAGCTTTTATCATTAGGGTGAGTATTTTCTATAACAGAATAGAATCACAGGTTGTATTTACTTTAAAACAGAGTACCAGTAGAGGGAGTATATTTTTTATAACAGAGGACAATTTTAGGCTGTATAATTTTTACAACAGTGTAGAAATAGAAGGTGTATTTATTTCAAAACAGAGTACGTTTAGAGGGTGTTTATTTTTTGTAACACAGTACAAAAGGAGGTAGCAAACAGAGTAAAAAAGGAGGTAGCATTTATTTTAAAACTGAGTACACATGGAGGGTATATATTTTGTGTAAGAGAGTACAAAGTGAGGGTGAATATTTTCTATAACAGAGTAGAATCACAGGCTGTATTTACTATAAAACAGAGTAACCGTAGAGGGTGTATATTTTTTATAACAGAGTAAAAAAGGAGGTAGTATTTATTTTAAAACTGAGTACACAAAGAGGGTATATATTTTATATAAGAGAGTACAAAGTGGGGGTGAATATTTTCTATAACAGAGTAGAATCACAGGTTTTATTTAATTTAAAACAGAGTACAGGTAGAGGGAGTATACTTTTTATAACAGAGTGCAAATTTAGGGTGTATAATTTTTACAACAGTGTAGAAATAGAAGGTGTATTAATTTTAAAACAGAGAACCTGTAGAGGGTGTATATTTTTTATAATAGAGTACAAAAAGAGGTAGTACTTATTTTAAAGCTGAGTACACATGGTTGGTATATATTTTATATAAGAGTACAATATGAGGGTGAGTATTTTCTATAACAGTAGAATCACAGGTTGTATTTACTTTAAAACAGAGTACCGGTAGAGGGGAGCATATTTTTTGTAACAGAGTACAAAAGGATTTAGTATTTATTTTAAAACTGAGTACACATGGAAGATATATATTTTATATTGGAGAGTACAAAGTGAGGGTGAATATTTTCTATAAGAGTAGAATCACAAGTTGTATTTACTATAAAACAGAGTACCGGAAGAGGGAGTATATTTTTTATAACAGAGTACAAAATTAGGTAGTATTTATTTTAAAAGTGAGTACACATGGAGGGTTTGTATTTTATATAAGAGAGTAAAAAGTGAGGGTGAATATTTTCCATAACAGAGTAGAAGCACAGGTTGTATTTACTTTAAAACACAGTACATTTAGAGGATGTATATTTTTTGTAACAGAGTACAAAAGCAGGTAGTATCTGTATTAAAAATGAGGACACATGGAGGGTATATATTTTATATAACAGAGTACAAAGTGAGGGTGAATGTTTTCTATAACAGTAGAATCACTGGTTGTATTTACTTTAAAACGGAGTAGCGGAAGAGGGAGTATATTTTTATCACAGAGTACATATTTTGGGTGTATAAGTTTTACAACAGTGTAGAAATAGAAGTTGTATTTGTTTTAAAACAGAGCATATTTAGAGGATGTATATTTTTAATAACAGAGTACAAAAGGAGGTAGTATTTATTTTAAAACTGAGTACACATGGTGGGTATATATTTTATATAAGAGACTACAAACTGAGGGTGAATATTTTCTATAACAGAGTAGAATCAGAGGCTGTATTTACTTTCAAACAGAGCACATTAAGAGGGTGTATATTTTTTAAAACAGAGTACAGAAGGAGGTAGTATTTATTTTAACCATGAGTACACATGCACGGTATATATTTTATATGAGAGATTAAAAAGTGAGGGTGAATATTTTCTATTACAGAGTAGAATCACAGGTCGTATTTTCTTTAAAACAGAGTACCGGTAGAGGGTGTATACTTTTTATAACAGAGTAAAAAAGGTGGTAGTATTTATTTTAAATCTGAGTGCACATGGAGGGTGTATATTTTATAAAAGAGAGTACAAAGTGATGGTGAATATTTTGTATAACAGAGTAGCATCACAGGTTGTATTTACTTTAAAACAGAGTAGAGGAAGAGGATGTATATTTTTTATAACAGAGTACTAAAGGAGGTAGTATTTATTGTAAACCTGAGTACACATGGAGGGTATATAATTATAAAAGAGAGTACAAAGTGAGGGTGAATATTTTCTATAACAGCGTAGAATCACTGGTTGTATTTACTTTAAAACAGAGTACCGGTAGAGGGAGTATATTTTTTATAACAGAGTACAAACTTAGGGTGTGTAATTTTTACAACAGTGTAGAAATAGAAGGTGTATTTATTTTAAAACAGAGCACGTTTAGGGGGTGTATATTTTTTATAACAGAGTACAAAAGGAGGCAGTATTTATTTTAAAACTGAGTACACATGGAGGGTATATGTTTTCTATAAGAGAGTACAAAGTGAGGGTGAATATTTTCTATAACAGAGTAAAATCACAGGTTGTATTTACTTTAATACAGAGTACCGGTAGAGGGAGTATATTTTTTATAACGGAGTACAAATTTAGGGTGTATAATTTTTACAACAGTGTAGAAATAGAAGGTGTATTTATTTTAAAACAAGTACATTTAGAGGGTGTATATTTTTTATAACAGAGTACAAAAGGAGGTAGTATTTATTTTAAAACTGAGTACACATGGAGGGTATATATTTTATATAAGAGAGTACAAAGTGAGGGTGAATATTTTCTTTAACTGAGTGGAATCACAGGTTGTATTTACTTGAAAACAGAATACCAGTGGAGGGTGTATTTTTTTTATAACAGAGTAGAAAAGCAGGTAGTATTTATTTTAAAACTGAGTACACATGTAGGGTATATATTTTATATAAGAGAGTACAAATTGAGGGTGAATAATTTCTATAACAGAGTAGAATCACAGGTTGCATTTACTTTAAAACAAAGTACCGGTAGAGGGAGTATGTTTTTATAGAGAGTACACATTTAGGGTGTACAATTTTTACAACAGTGTAGAAATAGAAGGTGTATTTATTTTAAAACAGAGTTCAATTAGAGGGGTGTATATTTTTATAACAGAGTACAAAGGAGGTAGTATTTATTTTAAAACGGAGTACACTTGGACGGTATATATTTTATTTAAGAGGGTACAAAGTGATGGTAAAGATATTCTGTAACAGAGTAAAATCACAGGTTGTATTTACTTTAAAACAGAGTACATTTAGAGGGTGCATATTTTTATAACACAGTACAAAATAAATACTACCTCCTTTTGTACTGTTATAAAAAATATACACCCTCTAAATGTACTCAGTTTTAAAATAAATACACCTTCTATTTCTACACGGTTGTAAAAATCATACCCCCTAAATTTGTACTCTGTTATAAAAAATATACTCCCTCTACTCGTACTCTCTTTTAAAGTAAATAAAACCTGTGTTGTACTCTGTTATAGAAAATATTCAGCCTCACTTTGTGCTCTCTTATATAAAATATATACCGTCCAAGTATACTCAGTTTTAAAATACATACTACCTCGTTTTGTACTCTGTCATAAATAATATACTCCCTCTACCGGTACTCTCTTTTAAAGTAAATGCAACCTGTGATTCTACTGTGTTATAGAAAATATTCACCTTCACTTTGTACTCTCTTATATAATATATATACTCTCCATGTTTACTCAGTTTTAAAATAAATACTACCTCCTTTTGTAATCTGTTATATAAAATATACACCCTATACGGGTACTCTGTTTTAAAGCAAATACAACCAGTGATTCTACTCTGTTATAGAAAATATACACCCTCACTTTGTACTCTCTTATATAAAATATAAACCCTCCATGTGTACTCAGTTTTAAAATAAATACTACCTCCTTTGATACTCTGTTATAAAAAATATACACCCTCTTTATGTACTCTGTTTTAAAGTAAATTCAACCTGTGATTCTTCTGTTATAGAAAATACCCCTCACTTTGAACCTCCATATATAAAATATATACCCTCCGTCTGTACTCTGTTTTAAAATAAATACTACCTCCTTTGTACTCTTAAAAAATATACACCCTCAAAATGTACTCTGTGTTAAAATAAAAACACCTTCTATTTCTACACTCTTGTAAAAATTATACACCCTAAAATTGTACTCTGTTATAAAAAATATACTCCCTCTACCAGTACCCTGTTTTAAAGTAAATACAACCTGTGATTCTACCCTGTTATAGAAAATATTCACCCTCACTTTGTACTCTCTTGTATAAAATATATACCCTCCATGTGTACTCAGTTTTAAAATAAATACTACCTCCTTTTGTACTCTGTTATAAAAAGTAGACCCCCCTCTACCGGTACTCTCTTTTAAAGTAAATACAAGCTGTGATTCTACTCTGCTATAGAAAATATTCACCCTCACTTTGTACTCTCTTATATAAAATATATAGAGTCCATCTGTACTCTTTTAAAATTAATACTAAATCCTTTTGTACTCTGTTATAAAAAGTATACTCCCTCTACCAGTACTCTGTTTTAAAGTAAATACAACCTGTGATTCTAAATCTGTTATAGAAAATATTCACCCTCACTTTGTACTCTCTTATATAATATATATACTCTCCATGTCTACTCAGTTTTAAAATAAACACTACCTCTTTTCCTACTCTGTTATAAAAAATATACACAATCTACCGCTACGTTGTTTTAAAGTATATACAGCCTGTGATTCTACTCTGTTATAGAAAATATTCACCTTCACTTTGTACCCTCTTATATAAAATACATACCCTCCATGTGTACTCAGTTTTAAAACAAATACTGCCTCATTTTCTACTCTGTTATAAAAAATATACGCCCTTAAATGTACTCTGTTTAAAAATAAATACACCTCCTATTTCCACACTGTTGTAAAAATTATACTCCCTAAATTTGTACTCTGTTATAAAAAATATACTCCCTCTACCGGTACTCTGTTTTAAAGTAAATACAACCTGTGGTTCTACTCTGTTATAGAAAATATTCACCCTGAATTTGTGCTCTCTTATATAAAATATATACCCTCCATGTGTACTCAGTTTTAAAATAAATACTACCTCCTTTTGTACTCTGTTATAAAAAATATATAGCTTCTTAATGTACTCTGTTTTAAAGTAAATACAACCTGTGATTCTACTCTGTTATAGAAAATATTCACCCTCACTTTGTGCTCTCCTATATAAAATATTTACCCTCGACGTGTACTCAGTTTTAATATAAATACTATCTCCTTTTGTACTCTGTTATAAAAAATATACCCCCCTCTACTGGTACTCTGTTTTAAAGTAAATACAAGCTGTGATTCTACTCTCCTATAGAAAATATTCACCCTCACTTTGTACTCTCTTATATAAAATATAAACCCTCCATGTGTACTCAGTTTTAAAATAAATACTACCTCCTTTTGTACTCTGTTATAAAAAATATACAGCTTCTTAATGTACTCTGTTTTAAAGTAAATACAACCTGTGATTCTACTCTGTTATAGAAAATATTCACCCTCACTTTGTGCTCTCCTATATAAAATATTTACCCTCGATGTGTACTCAGTTTTAATATAAATACTACCTCCTTTTGTACTCTGTTATAAAAAATATACCCCCCTCTACTGATACTCTGTTTTAAAGTAAATACAACCTTTGATTCTACTGTTATAGAAAATATTCACCCTCACTTTGTACTCTCTTATATAAAATATATACCCTCCATGTGTACTCAGTTTTAAAATAAATACTACCTCCTATTGTACTGTTACAAAAAATATACAAACTCTAAATATACTCTGTTTTAAAATAAATACACCTTCTATTTCTACACTGTTGTAAAAATTACACAGCCTAAATTTATACTCTGTTATAAAAAATATACCCCCTTTACCGGTACTCTGTTTTAAAGTAAATACAACCTGTGATTCTACTCTGTTATAGAAAATATTCACCCTCACTTTGTATTCTCTTATATAAAATATAAACCCTCAAAGTGTACTCAGTTTTAAAATAAATACTACCTCCTTTTGTAATGTGTTATAAACAATATACACCCTCTAAATGTACTCTGTTTTAAAATAAATACACCTTCTATTTCCACACTGTTGTAAAAATTGTACACCCAAAATTTGTACTCTGTTATAGAAAATATTCTCCCACTACCGGTACTCTGTTTTAAAGAAAATACAACCTGTGATTCTACTCTGTTATAGAAAATATTCACCCTGACTTTTTACTCTCTTATATAAAATATATACCCTCCATGTGTACTCAGTTTTCAAATAACTACTACCTCCTTTTGTACCCTATTATAAAATATATATACCCTCTAAATGTACTCTGTTTTAAAATAAATAAACCTTATATTTCTACACTGTTGTAAAAATTATACACCCTAAATTTGTAGTCTGTTATAAAAAATATACTCCCTCTATCGGTACTCTGTTTTAAAGTAAATACAACCTGTGATTCTTCTCTGTTATAGAAAATATTCACCCTCACTTTTTACTCCGTTATATAAAATATATACCCTCCATGTGTACTCAGTTTTAAAATAAATACTACCCACTCTTGTACTCTATTATAAAAATGTAAACCCTCTAAATGTACTCTGTTTTAAAATGAATACACCTTCTATTTCTACACTGCATGAAAAATTATACACCCTAATTTTGTACTCTGTTATAAAAAATATACTCGCTCTACTGGTACTCTGTTTTAATGTAAATAAATCCTGTGATTCTACTCTGTTATAGAAAATATTCAACCTCACTTTGTACTCTCTTACATAAAATATATACCCTCCATGTGTATTCAGTTTTAAAATAAATACTACCTCCTTTTGTACTCTGTTATAAAAAACATACACCCTCTGAATATACACTGTTTTAAATAAGTAAACCTTCTATTTCTGCACTGTTGTAAAAATTATACACCCTAAATTTGTACTCTGCTTTAAAAAATATACTCCCTCTACCGGTACTGTGTTTTAAAGTAAATACAACCTGTGACTCTATTCTATTCTAGAAAATATTCACCCTCACTTATACTCTCTTATATAAAATAGTTACCCTCCATGTGTACTCAGTTCTAAAATAAATACTACCTCCTTTTGTACTCTGTTATAAAAAATATGCACCCTCTACCAGTACACTGTTTTAAAGTAAATACAACCTGTGATTGTACTCTGTTATAGAAAACATTCAATCTCACTTTGTACTATCTTATATAAAATTTATACCCTACATGTGTACTCAGTTTTAAAATAAATACTACCTCCTATTGTACTCTGTTATAAAAAATATACACCCTGTACCGGTAGTCTTTTTTAAAGTAAGTACAACCTGTGATTCTACTCTGTTATAGAAAATATGCACCTTCACATTGTTCTCTCTTATATAAAATATATACCGTATATGTGTACTAAGTTATAAAATAAATACTACTTCCTTTTGAACTCTGTAATAAAAAATATACATCCTCTTTATATACTCGGTTTTAAGGTAAATACAACGTGTGATTCTACTCTGTTATACAAAATATTCACCCTCACTTTGTACTCTCTTATATAAAATATATACCGTCCATTTGTACTCCGTTTTATAATAAATACTACCTCCTTTTGTATTCTGTTATAAAAAATATACACCCTCTAAATGTGCCCTGTTTTAAAATAAATACACCTTCTCTTTCTACACTATTGTAAAAATTGTACACCCTAAATTTGTACTCTGGTAGAAAAAATAAACTCCCTCTACCGGTAGTCTATTTTAAAATAAATGCAACCTTTGATTCTACTCTGTTGAAGAAAATATTCACCCTCACTTTGTACTCTCTTATATAAAATATATACCCTCCATGTGTACTCAGTTTTAAAATAAATACTACCTCCTTTTGTACTCTGTTATAATAAATATACACCCTGTACCGGTACTCTGTTTTAAAGTAAATACCACCGGTGATTCTAGTCTGATAAAGAAAATATTCACCCTCACTTTGTACTCTCTTATATAAAATATATACCCTCCATGTGTACTCAGTTTTAAAATAAATACTTCCACCTTTTGTACTCTGTTATAAAAAATATACACTCTTAAATGTACTCTGTTTTAAAATAAATACACCTTCTATTTCTACACTGTTATAAAAATTATACACCCTAAATTTGTACTGTGTTATAAAAAATATACTCCCTCTACCAGAACTCTGTTTTAAAGTAAATACAACCTGTGATTCTACTCTGTTATAGAAAATATTCACCATCACTTTGTACTCTCTTATATAATATATATACTCTCCATGTTTACTCAGTTTTAAAATAAATACTACCTCATATTGTACTCTGTTATAAAAAATATACACCCTCTACCGGTACGTTGTTTTAAAGTAAATACAACGTGTGATTGTACCCTGTTATAGAAAATTTTCACCATCACTTTGTACTCTCTTATATAAAATATATACCCTCCATGTGTACTCAGTTTTAAAATAAATACTACCACCTTTTGTACTCTGTTATAAAAACTATACACCCTTAAATGTACTCTGTTTTATAATAAATACACCTTCAATTTCTACACTGTGGTAAAAATTATACACTCTAAATTTCTACTCTGTTATAAAAAATATACTTCCTCTACCGCTACTCTGTTTGGAAGTACATACAAACGGTGATTCTACTCTGTTATAAAAAATATTCAAACACACTTTGTACTCTCTTATATAAAATATATACCCTCCATGTGTAATCAGTGTTAAAATAAATACTACCACCTTTTGTACTCTGTTATAAAAAATATACACCCTCTTAATGCACTCTGTTTTAAATAAATGTACCTTCTATTTCTACACTGTTGTAAAAATTGTACACCCTAAATTAGTACTCTGTGATAAAAAATATACTCCCTCTTCCGGTACTCTGTTTTAAGTAAATACAACCTGTGATTGTACTCTGTTATAGAAAATATTCACCCTCATTTTGTACTCTCTTATATAAAATATATACCCTCCACGTGTACTCAGTTTTAAAATAAATACTCCCTCCTTTTGTACTCTGTTATAAAAAATATACAACCTCTAAATGTACTCTGTTTAAAAATAAATACACCTTCTATTTCTACACTGTTGTAAAAATTACACACCCTAAATTTGTACTGGGTTATAAAAAATATACTCAATCTAACGGTACTCTGTTTTAAAGTAAATACAACCTGTGATTGTACTCTGTTATAGAAAATATTCACCCTCATTTTGTACTCTCTTATATAAAATATATACCCTCCATGTGTACTCAGTTTTAAAATAAATACTCCCTCATTTTGTACTCTGTTATAAAAAATATACAACCTCTAAATGTACTCTGTTTAAAAATAAATACACCTTCTATTTCTACACTGTTGTAAAAATTACACACCCTAAATTTGTACTCTGTTATAAAAAATATACTCCCTCTAACGGTACTCTGTTTTAAAGTAAATACAAACTGTGATTCTACTCTGTTACAGAAAATATTCACCCTCTCTTTGTACTCTCTTTTATAAAATATGTATGCTCCATGTGTACTTAGTTTTAAAATAAATACTACCTCCATTTGTACTCTGTTATAAAAAATATACACCCTCTACCGGTACTCCGTTTTAAAGTAAATACAACCTGTGATTCTATTCTTTTATAGAAAATATTCACCCTCACGCTGTACTCTCTTATATAAAATGTATACCCTCCATGTGTACTCAGTTTAAAAATAAATACTGCCTCCTTTTGTACTCTGTTATAAAAAATATACACCCACTAAATGTACTCTGTTTTAAAAAAAAATACATCTTCTATTTCTACACAGTTGTAAAAATTATACTCCCTGAATTTCTACTCTGTTGTAAAAAATGTACTCCCCCCTAGCGGTACTCTATTTTTAACTAAATAAAACCTGTGATTCTACACTGTTACAGAAAATATTCACCCTCACTTTGTACTCTCTTATATTAAATATATACGCTCCATATATACTCAGTTTTAAAATAAATACTAACTCCTTTTGTACTCTGTTATAAAAAATATACACCCTCTACCGGTACTCTGTTTTAAAGTAAATACATCCTGTGATTCTACTGTTTTATAGAAAATATTCACCCTCACTTTGTACTCTCTTATATAAAATGTATACCCTCCATGTGCACTCAGTTTTAAAATAAATACTACCTCCTTTTGTACTCTGTTATTAAAAATATACACACTCTAAATGTACTTTGTTTTAAAATAAATAAACCTTCTATTTCTGTACTGTTGTAAAAATTATACACCCTGAATTTGTACTCTGTTATAAAACATATACTCCCTCTACAGGTACTCAGTTTTAAAGTAAATACAACCTGTATTTCTACTCTGTTATAGAAAATATTCACCCTCACTTTGTGCTCTCTTATATAAAATATATACCCACCATGTGTACTCAGTTTTAAAATAAATACTTCCTCCTTTTGTACTCTGTTATAAAAAATATACACCCTCTACCAGTACTCGGTTTCAAAGTAAATACACCTAATATTTCTACACTGTTGTAAAAATTATACACCCTAAAATTGTACTCTGTTATACAAAATATATTTCCTCTACTGGTACTGTGTTTTAAAGTGAATACAATCTGTGATTCTACCCTGTTATAGAAAATATTCACCCACAATTTGTACTCTCTTATATAAAATATATACCCTCCATGTGTACAAAGTTTTAAAATAAATACTACCTCCTTTTGTACATTGTAATAAAAAATATACACCCTCTAAATGTACTCTGTTTTAAAATCAATACACCTTCTATTTCCACACTGTTGTAAAACATAGACACCCTAAATTTGTTCTCTGTTATAAAAAATATACTCCCTCAACTGGTACTCTGTTTAAAGTAAATACAACCTGTGATTCTACTCTGTTAGAGAAAATATTCACCCTCACTTTGTACTCTCTTATATAATATATATACCCTCCATGTGTACTCAGTTTTATTTTTTTATTTATTTTTTTATTATTATTTATTTTTTTTTTATTGCATTTTAGGTTTGGGGGTACATGTGAAGAACATGGAAGATTGTTGCATAGGTACACACGTGGCAGTGTGATTTGCTGCCTTCCTCCCCATCACCTATATCTGGCATTTCTCCCCATGCTATCCCTCCCCAACTCCCCACCCCCCCACTATCCCTCCCCTTTTTCCCCCAACAGACCCCAGTGGATTAAAGACTCAGTTTTAAAATAAATACTACCTCCTTTTGTTCCGTGTTATAAAAAATATACACCCTCTACCAGTACTCTGTTTTAAAGTAAATACACCTTCTATTTCTACACTGTTGAAAAAATTATACACCATAAATTTGTACTCTGTTATAGAAAATATAATCCCTATACCGGTACTCTGTTTTAAGTAAATACAACCTGTGATTCTACATTGTTATAAAAAATATTCACCCTCACATTGTACTCTCTTATATAAAATATACACCCTCCATGTGTACTCAGTTTTAAAATAAATATTACCTCCTTTTGTACTCTGAAAAAAAAAATATACACTGTCGACCGGTACTCTGTTTTAAAGTAAATTCAACCTGTGATTCTAATCTGTTATAGAAAATATTCACCCTCATTTTGTACTCTCTTATATAAAATATATACCCTCCATGTGTGCTCAGTTTTAAAATAAATACTACCTCCTTTTGTTCCGTGTTATAAAAAATATACACCCTCTGCCAGTACTCTGTTTTAAAGTAAATACACCTATTATTTCTACACTGTTGTAAAAATTATACACCCTAAATTCGTACTCAGTTATAAAAAATATACTCACTCTTCCGGTACTCTGATTTAAAGTAAATACAACCTGTGATTCTACTCTGTTATAGAAAATATTCACCCTGAATTTGTACTCTGTTATATAAAATATATACCCTCCATGTGTACTCAGTTTTAAAATAAATAATACCTCCTTTCGTACTCTGTTATAAACAATATACACCCTCTAAATGTCCTCTGTTTCACAATAAATACAGCTTCTATTTCTACACTGTTGTAAAAATTGTACACCCTAAATTTGTACTCTGTTATAAAAAATGTACTCCCTCTACTGGTACTCTGTTTTAAAGTAAATGCATCCTGTGATTCTACTCTGTTATAGAAAATATTCACCCTCAGTTTGTACTCTCTTATATAATATATATACCCTCCATATGTACTCAGATTTAAAATAAATACTACCTCCTTTTGTACTGTGATATAAAAAACATATTCCGTCTACCGGTACTCTGTTTTAAAGTAAATACACCTTCTATTTCTTCACTGTTGTAAATATTGTACACCCTAAATTTGTACTCTGTTATAAAAAATATCCTCCCTCTACATGTACTCTGTTTTAAAGTAAATACAACCTGTGATTATTCTGTTATAGAAACTATTCACCCTCACTTTGTACTCTCTTATAAAAAATATATACCCTCCATGTGTACTCAGTTTTAAAATAGATACTACCTCCTTTTGTACTCTGTTATAAAAAATATACACCCTCTAAATGTTCTCTGTTTTAAAATAAATACACCTTCTATTTCTACACTGTTGTAAAAATTATACACCCTAAATTTGTAATCTATTATAAAAAATATACTCCCTCTACCGGTACTCTGTTTTAAAGTAAATGCAACTTCTGATTCTACACTGTTATAGAAAATATTCACACTCACTTTATACTCTCTTATATAAAATATATACCCTCCCTGTGTACTCAGATTTAAAATAAATACTACCTCCTTTTCTACTCTGTTATAAAAAATGTACACCCTCTACCAGTACTCTGTTTTAAAATAAATACAATTTCTATTTCTACACTGTTGTAAAACTTATACAGCCTTAATTTGTACTCTGTTTTAAAAAACATACTCCCTCTTCCGGTACTCTGTTTTAAAGTAAATACAACCTGTGATTCTACTCTGTTATAGAAAATATTCACCCTCATTTTGTACTCTCGTATATAAAATATATACTCTCCATGTGTACTCAGCTTTAAAATAAATACTACCATCTTTTGTACTCTATTATAAAAACTATACACCTTCTAACAGTACTCTGTTTTACAATAAATACACTTTCTATTTCTACACTATTGTAAAAATTATACACCCTAAATTTGTACTCTATTATAAAAAATATACTCCCTCAACTGCTACTCTATTTTAAACTAAATACAACTTGTAATTCTACTCTGTTATAGGAAATATTCACCCTCACATTGTACTCTCATATAAAATATATAGCCTCCATGTGTACTCAGTTGTAAAATAAATACTTCCCCTTTTGTACTCTGTTTTAAAAAATATACACAATCTAAACTTACTCTGTTTTAAAGTAAATGCACCTTCTATTTCTATACGGTTGTAAAAATTATACACCCTAAATTTGTACTCTGTTATAGAAAATATACTCCCACTACCGGTACTCTGTTTTAAAGTAAATACAACCAGTGATTCTACTCTCTTATAGAAAATATTCACCCTCACTTTGTACTCCCTTATATAAAATATATAACCTGCATGTGTACTCAGTTTTAAAATAAATACTACCTCATTTTGTACTGATATAAAAAATAAAATCCCCCTTCCAGTACTCTGTTTTAAAGTAATTACAACCTGTGATTCTACCCAGTTGTAGAAAATATTCACCCTCAATTTCTTCTCTCTTACATAAAATATATACCCTCCATGTGTACTCAGTTTTTAAATAAATACTACCTCCTTTTGTTCTGTTATAAAAAATGTACACCCTCTACCACTACTCTGTTTTAAAATAAATACACCTTCTACTTCTACACTGTTGTAAAAATTATACACCCGAAATTTGTATTCTGTTAAAAAAAATACTCCCTCTGCTGGTACAATGTTTTAAAGAAATACAACCTGGGATTCTACTCTGTTATAGAAAACGTTCACTTTCACTTTGTACTCTCTTATATAAAATATATACCCTCCATATGTAGTCAGTTTTAAAATAAGTACTACCTCCTTTTGTACTTTGTTTTAAAAAATATACACCCTCTACTGGTACTCTGTTTTAAAGTAAATACACCTTCTATTTCTATGCTGTTGTAAAAATTATACATCCTAAATTTATACTCTGTTATAAAAAATATACTCAATCGACCGGTACTCTGTTTTAAAGTAAATACAACCTGTGATTCTACTCTGTTAGAGAAAACGTTCACCCTCAATTTGTACTCTCTTATATAAAATATATACCCTCCCTGTGTACTCAGTTTTAAAATAAATACTACCTCCTTTTGTACTCTGTTATAAAAAATATACTCCCTCTACCTGTACTATGTTTTAAAGTAAATACAACCTGTGATACTACTCTGTTATAGAAAATATTCACCCTCACTTTGTACTCCCTTATATAAAATATATACCCTCCATGTGTACTCAGTTTTAAAATAAACACTACCTCCTTTTGTACTCTGATATAAAAAATATAACCCCTCTTCTAGTACTCTGTTTTAAAGTAAATACAACCTGTGATTCCACTCTGTTATAGAAAATATTCACCCTCACTTTGTAGTCTCTTATATAAAATATATACCCTCCATGTGTACTCAGTTATAAAATAAATACTACCTCCTTTTGTGCTCTGTTTTAAAAAATATACACAAACTACCGGTACTCTGTTTTAACATAAATACAACCTGTGATTCTACTCTGTTATAGAAAATATTCACCCTCACTTTGTACTCTCTTATAAAAAATATATACCAGCAATATGTAATCAGTTTCAAAATAAATACTACCTCCTTTTTTACTCTATTATAAAAAATAAACTCCCTCTACCGATACTCTGTTTTAAAGTAAATACAACCTATGATTCTACTTGTTATAGAAAATATTCACCTTCAATTTGTACTCTCTTCTATAAAATGTATACCATCAATGTGTACTCAGTTTTAAAATAAATACTACCTCCTTTTGTACTCTGCTATAAAAATATACACCATCTACCGGTACTCTGTTTTAAAATAAATACACATTATATTTCTACACTTTTGTAAAAATTATACACCCTAAATTTGTACTCTGTTAAAAAATATATACTCCCTCTACCGGTACTCTGTTTTAAGTAAATACAACCTGTGATTCTACTCTGTTATAGAAAATATTCACACTCACATTGGACTCTTATATAAAATATATATCCTCCATGTGTACTCAGTTTTAAAGTAAATACTACCTCATTTTTGTACTCTGATATAAAAAATATACACCGTCTACCGGTACTCTGTTTTAAAGTAAATACAACCTGTGATTCTACTCTGTTATAGAAAATATTCACCATCCCTTTGTACTCTCTTATATAATATATATGCCATAAGTGTGTACTCAGTTTTAAAATAAATACTACCTCCTTTTCTACGTTATAAAAAATACACACCCTCTAAATATACCTGGTTTTAAAATAAATACACCTTCTATTTCTACACTGTTGTAAAAATTATACACCATAAATTTGTATTCTGTTATAAAAAATATACTCCCTCTACCGGGACTCTGTTTTAAAGTAAATACAACATGTGATTCTACTCTGTTATAGAAAATATTCCCCCTCACTTTGTACTCTCTTATATAAAATATATACCCTCCATTTGTACTCAGTTTTAAAATAAATACTACCTCCTTTTGTACTCTGTTATAAAAAATATACACCCTCTAAGTGTACTCTGTTTTAAAATGAATACACTTTCTATATGTACACTCATTTAAAACTTATATACCCTAAATTTGTACTCTGTTATAAAACATATACTCCCTCTACCGGTACTCTGTTTTAAGTAAAAACAAACTGTGATTCTACTCTGTTATAGAAAATATTCACCCTCACTTTGTACTGTGTTATATAAAATATATACCCTCCATGTGTACTCAGTTTTAAAATAAATACTATCTCCTTTGGTACTCTCTTATAAAAAATATACACCCTCTAAAAGTACTCTGTTTTAAAATAAATACAGCTTCTATTTCTACACTGTTGTAAAAATTATACACCTTTAAATTTGTACTCTGTTAAAAAAAATATTCTCCCCCCTACCGGTACTCTGTTTTAAAGTAAATACAACCTGTGATTCTACTCTGTTATAGAAAATATTCACCCACACTTTGTACTTTCTTATATAAAATATATACCCTCCATGTGTACTCAGTTTTTAAATAAATACTACGTCCTTTTTTACTCTGTAATAAAAAATTCACCCTCTAAATGTACTCTGTTTTAAAATAAATACACCTTCTATTTCTGCACTGTTGTAAAAATTATACACCGTAAATTTGTACTCTGTTGTAAAAAGTATATTCCCTCTGCTGGTACTCCATTTTAAAGTAAATACAACTTGTGATTTTACTCTGTTATAGAAAATATTCACCCTCACTTTGTGCTCACTTATATTAAATATACACCCTCCATGTGTACTCAGTTTAGAAATAAATACTACCACCTTTTCTACTCTGTTATAAAAATATACACCCTCTACCGGTACTCTGTTTTAAAGTATACATAACCTGTTATTCTTCTCTGTTACAGAAAATATTCACCATCACTTTGTACTCTCTTAAATAAAATATATAGCCTCCATGTGTACTCAGTTTTAAAACAAATACTACCTCCTTTTTTACTGTCTTATAAAAAATATCCACCCTCTACCAGGACTCTGATTTAATATAAATACACCTTCTTTTTCTACACTGTTGTAAAAAATATACACCCTAAATTTGCTCTCTTTTATAAAAAATATACTATCTATACAAGGACACTGTTTTAAAATAAATACAACCTGTGATTCTACTCTGTTATAGAAAATATTCCCCCTCACTTTCTACTCTCTTATATAAAATATACACCCTCCGTGTGTACTCAGTTTTAAAATAAATGCTACCTCCTTTTGTAATCTGCTATAAAATATATACACCCTCTAAATGTACTCTGTTTTAAAATAAATACACCTTCTATTTCCACACTGTTGCAAAAATTACACACCCTAAATTTGTACTCTGTTATAAAAAATATACTCCCTCTACTGGTACTCTGTTTTAAAGTAAATACAACCTGCATTTCTACTCTGTTATAGAAAATATCCACCCTCACTTTGTACTCTCCTATATAAAATATATACCCTCCATGTGTACTCAATTTTAAAATAAATACTATTTCCTTTTGTACTCTGTTTTCAAAGAATATCCACCCTCTACCGGTACTCTGTTTAAAAGTAAATACAACCTGTGATTCTACTCTGTTACAGAAAATATTCACCCTCATTCGTACTCTCTTATATTAAATTTATACCCGCCTTGTGTATTCAGTTATAAAAGAAATACTACCTCCTTTTGTATTGTTTTAAAAAATATACACCCTCTAAATGTACTCTGTTTTAAAATAAATACACCTTCTATTTCTGCACTGTTGTAAAAATTATACACCCTAAATTTGTACTCTCTTATAAAAAATATACTCCCTCTTCCAGTACTCTGTTTTAAAGTAAATACAAAATGTGATTCTACTCTGTTATAGAAAATATTCACCTTCACTTTGTACTCTCTTATAAAAAAATATATAACAGCAATAGATAATCAGTTTCAAAATAAATACTTCCTCCTTTTTTACTCTATTATAAAACATATACTCCCTCTACTGGTACTCTGTTTTAAAGTAAATGCAACCTATGATTCTACTCTGTTATAGAAAATATTCACCCTCACTTTGTACTCTCTTCTATAAAATGTATATCATCCATGTGTAATCAGTTTTAAAATAAATACTACCTCCTTTTGTACTCTGCTATAAAAATATACACCATCTACCGGTACTCTGTTTTAAAATAAATACATCTTCTATTTCTACACTGTTGTAAAAATTATACACCCAAAATTTGTACTCTGTTATAAAAATATACTCCCTCTACCAATACTCTATTTTAAAGAAAATACAAGCTGTGATTCTACTCTGTTATAGAAAATATTCAATCCCACTTTGTACTCTCTTATATAAAATATATACCCTCCATATGTACTCTGTTTTAAAATAAATACTACCTCCTTTTGTACTCTGCTATAAAAAATATACACCCCTCTACCGGTACTGTGTTTTAAAGTAAGTACAACCTGTGATTCTACTCTGATATAGAAAATATTACCCTCACTTGGTACTCCTTTATATAAAATATATACCCTCCATGTGTACTCAGTTTTAAATTAAATACTACCTCCTTTTGTACACTGTTATAAAAATATACACCCTCTAAATGTACACTGTTTTAAAATAAATAGACCTTATATTTCTACACTGTTGTAAAAATTATGCACCCTAAATTTGTACTCTGTTAAAAAAAATATACTCCCACTACCGGTACTCTGTTTTAAGTAAATACAACCTGTGATTCTACTCTGTTATAGAAAATATTCACACTCACTTTGTACTCTTATATAAAATATATACCCTCCATGTGTACTCATTTTTAAAATAAATACTACCTCATTTTGTACTCTGATATAAAAAATATACACCGTCTACCGGTACTCTGTTTTAAAGTAAATACAACCTGTGATTCTACTCTGTTATAGAAAATATTCACCCTCACTTTGTACTCTCTTATATAAAATATATACCCTCCATGTGTACTCAGTTGTAACATAAATACTACCTCTTTTTGTACTCTGTTATAAAAAATGTACACCCTCTACTGGTACTCTGTTTTACAATAAATACACCTTCTATTTCTACACTGTTGTAAAAATTATACACCCTTAATTTGTACTCTGTTATAAAAAATGTGCTCCCTCTACCGATACTCTGTTTTAAAGTAAATATAACCTGTGATTCTACTCTGTTATGTAAAATATTCACCGTCACTTTGTACTCTCTTATATAAAATATATACCCTCCATATGTATTCAGTTTCAAAATAAGTACCACCTCCTTTGTTCTCTGTTATAAAAAATATAAACCCTCTACCGGTACTCTGTTTTAAAGTAAATACACCTTTTATTTCTACACTATCGTAAAAATTATACACACTAAATTTGTACTCTGTTATAATAAATATACACCCTCTACCAGTACTCTGTTTTAAAGTAAATACGACCTGTGATTCTACTCTGTTATAGAAAATATTCACCCTCACTTTGTACTCTCTTATATAAAATATAAACCCTCAAAGTGTACTCAGTTTTAAAATAAATACTACCTCCTTTTGTACTGTGTTAAAAAAATATACACCCTCTAAATGTACTCTGTTTTAAAATAAATACACCTTCTATTTCCACACTGTTGTAAAAATTATACAACCTAAATTTGCACTCGGTTATAAAAATATACTCCCTCTACCGGTACTCTGTTTTAAAGTAAATACAACCTGTGA
Organism: Ateles fusciceps; assembly: GCA_036589455.1. Taxonomy (NCBI): domain Eukaryota; kingdom Metazoa; phylum Chordata; class Mammalia; order Primates; family Atelidae; genus Ateles; species Ateles fusciceps. The sequence continues at coordinate 22,304 of JAZHEH010002775.1, forward strand.
TTCTACTCTCTTATAGAAAATATTCACCCTCATTTTGTACTCTCTTAAATAAAAAATATACCCTCCATGTGTACTCAGTTTTAAAATAAATACAACCTCCTTTTGTACTGTTATAAAAAACATATACCTTGTAAATGTAGTCTTTTTTAAAATAAATACACCTTCTATTTCTACACTGTTGCAAAAATTATACACCCTAAATTTGTAGTCTGTTATAAAAAATATAGTCACTCTATCGGTACTCTGTATTAAAGTAAATACAACCTGTGATTCTTCTCTGTTATAGAAAATATTCACCCTCCCTTTTTACTCCGTTATATAAAATATATACCCTCCATGTGTACTCAGTTTTAAAATAAATACTACCCCCTCTTGTACTCTATTATAAAAAATATAAACCCTCTAAATGTACTCTGTTTTAAAATGAATACACCTTCTATTTCTACACTGCAGGAAAAATTATACACCCTAACTTTGTACTCTGTTATAAAAAATATACTCGCTCTACCGGTACTCTGTTTTAATGTAAATAAATCCTGTGATTCTACTCTGTTATAGAAAATATTCACCCTCACTTTGTACTTCTTATATAAAATGTATACCCTCCATGTGCACTGAGTTTTAAAATAAATACTACCAACCTTTGTACTCTGTTATAAAAAATATACACCCTCTACAGGTACTGTTTTAAAGTAAATACAACCTGTGTTTCCATTGTGTTATACAAAATATTCTCCCTCACTTTGTACTCTCTTATACAAAATATATACCGTCCATGTATACTCAGTTTTCAAATAAATACTTCCTCCTTTTTTACTCTGTGATAAAAAATATACACCCTCCAAATGTACTCTGTTTAAAAATAAATAAACCTTCTATTTCGACACTGTTGTAAAAATTATACACCCTAAATTTGTTCTCTGTTATAAAAAATATGCTCCCTCTTATGGTACTCTATTTTAAAGTAAATGCAACCTGTGATTCTACTCTATTATAAAAAATATTCACCCTCACTTTGTACTCTCTTATATAAAATATATATCCGTCGTGTGTACTCAGTTTTAAAATAAATACTACCTCCTTTTGTACTCTGCTATAAAAAATATACACCATCTACCGGTACTCTGTGTTAAAATAAATACACCTTCTATGTCTACACTGTTGTAAAAATTATACACCCTAAATTTTTACTCTGTTATAAAAAATATACTCCCTCAACCGATACTCTATTTTAAAGAAAATACAAGCTGTGATTCTACTCTGTTACAGAAAATATTCAATCTCACTTTGTACTCTTATATAAAATACATACCCTCCGTGTGTACTTAGTTTTAAAATAAATACTACCTCCTTTTGTGCTCTGTTATAAAAAATATACACCCTCTACCCGTACTCTGTTTTAAAGTAAATACAACCTGTGATTCTACTCTGTTATTGAAAATATTCACCCTCACTTTGTACTCTCTTATATTAAATATATACCCCCCATATGTACTCAGTTTTAAAATAAATACTACCTCCTTTTGTACTCCGCTATAAAAAATATACACTCTACCGGTACTGTGTTTTAAAGTAAGTACAACCTGTGATTCTACTCTGATATAGAAAATATTCACCCTCACTTGGTACTCCTTTATAGAAAATATATACCCTCCATGTGTACTCAGTTTTAAATTAAATACTACCTCCTTTGTACACTGTTATAAAAAATATACACCCTCTAAATGTACACTGTTTTAAAATAAATACACCTTATATTTCTACACTGTTGTAAAAATTATACACCCTTAATTTGTACTCTGTTATAAAAATGTACTCCCCTCTACCGATACTCTGTTTTAAAGTAAATATAACCTGTGATTCTACTCTGTTATAGAAAATATTCACCGTCACTTTGTACTCTCTTATATAAAATATATACCCTCCATATGTATTCAGTTTCAAAATAAGTACCACTTCCTTTGTTCTCTGTTATAAAAAATATAAACCCTCTACCGGTACTGTTTTTAAGTAAATACACCTTCTATTTCTACACTGTCGTAAAAATTATACACACTAAATTTGTACTCTGTTATAAAAATATACTCCCTCTACCGGTACTCTGTTTTAAAGTAAATACAACCTGTGATTCTACTCCGTTACACAAAATATTCACCATCACATTGTACTCTTATAAAATATATTGCCTCCATGTGTACTCAGTTTTAAAATAAATACTATCTCCTTTTGTACTCTGTTATAAAAAATATACACCCTCTAAACGTACTCTGATTTAAAAGAAATACACCTTCTGTTTCTACACTGTTGTAAAAATTATACACCCTAAATTTGCACTCTGTTATAAAAAATATACTATCTATACCTGTTCTCTGTTTTAACGTAAATACAACCTGTGATTCTACTCTGTTACAGAAAATATCCACCCTCACTTTGTACTCTCCTATATAAAATATATACCCTGCATGTGTACTCAGTTTTAAAATAAATACTACCTCCTTTTGTACTCTGTTTTAAAAAAAAATAAACCCTCTACCGGTACTCTGTTTAAAAGTAAATAGACTGGACAGGGAAAATGTGGCACATATACACCATGGAATATTATGCAGCCATCAAAAACGATGAGTTCGTGTCCTTTGTAGGGACATGGATGAACCTGGAAACCATCATTCTCAGCAAACTGAAACAGGAACAGAAAATCAAACACCGCATGTTCTCACTCATAGGTGGGTGTTGAACAATGGGAACACATGGACACAGGGAGGGGGAGCATCACACACTGGGGTCTGTGCGGGGGAAAAGGGGAGGGATAGTGGGGGGGTGGGGAGTTGGGGAGGGGATAGCATGGGGGAGAAATGCCAGATATAGGTGATGGGGAGGAAGGCAGCAAATCACACTGCCATGTGTGTACCTATGCAACAATCTTCCATGTTCTTCACATGTACCCCCAAACCTAAAATGCAATAAAATAAAAATAAAAAATAAAAAATAAAAAATAAAAAATAAAAGTAAATACAACCTGTGATTCTACTCTGTTATAGAAAATATTCACCCTCATTTCGTACTCTCTTATATAAAATTTATACCCGCCCTGTGTACTCAGTTATAAAATAAATACTACCTCCTTTTGTGCTCTGTTTAAAAAATATACACAATCTACCGGTACTCTGTTTTAAAGTAAATACAACCTGTGATTCTACTCTGTTATAGAAAATATTCACCCTCACTTTGTACTCTCTTATAAAAAATATATACCCACCATGGGTAATCAGTTTCAAAATACTACCTCCTTTTGTACTCTGTTATAAAAAATATACACCCTCTAAATGTACTCTGTTTTAAAATAAACACCTTCTATTTCGACACTGTTGTAAAAATTATACACCCTAAATTTGTACTCTGTTATATAAAATATACTCCCTCTACCGGTACTCTGTTTAAAGTAAATACAACCTGTGATTCTACTCTGTTATAGAAAATATTCACAATCACTTTGTACTCCCTTACATAAAATATATACCCTCCATGTGTACTCAGTTTTAAAATGAATACTACCTCCTTTTGTACTCTGTTATAAAAAATATACACCCTATACCGGTACTCTGTTTTAAAGAAAATACAGCTTGTCATTCTACTCTGTAATAGAAAATATACACCCTCACTTTTTAATCTCTTATATAAAATATATACCCTCCATGTGTACTCATGTTTAAAATAAATACTACCTCATTTTGTACTCTGTTTTAAAAAATGTACACCCTCTACCGGTACTCTGTTTTAAAGTAAATACAACCTGTTATTCTACTCTGTTATAGAAAATATTCACCCTCACTTTGTACTCTCTTATATAAAATATATACCCGCCCTGTGTACTCAGTTATAAAATAAATACTACCTCCTTTTGTACTCTGTTTTAAAAAATATAAACACTCTACCGGTACTCTGTTTTAACATAAATACAACCTGGATTCTACTCTGTTATAGAAAATATTCACCCTCACTTTGTACTCTCTTATAATAAAATATATACCCGCAATGTGTAGTCAGTTTTAAAATAAATACTACCTCCTTTAATACTCTGTTATAAAAAATACACACCCTCTACCGGTACTCTGTTTTAAATTAAATACAACCTATGATTCTACTCTGTTATAGAAAATATTCACCCTCACTTTGTACTCTCTTATATAAAATATATACCCTCCATGTGTACTCACTTTTAAAATAAATACTACCTCCATTTGTGCTCTGTTATAAAAAATATACACCCTCTACCTGTACTCTGTTTTAAAATAAATACACCTTCTATTTCTACACTGTTGTAAAAATTATACACCCTAAATTTTTACTCTGTTATAAAAAATATACTCCCTCTACCGATTCTCTGTTTTAAAGAAAATACAACCTGTGATTCTACCCTGTTATAGAAAATATTCACCCTCACTTTGTACTCTCTTATATAAAATATATACCCTCTATGTGTACTCAGTTTTAAAATAAATACTACCTCCTTTTGTACTCTGTTATAAAAAATATACACCCTCTACCGGTACTCAGTTTTAAAGTAAATACAACCTGTGATTCTACTCTGTTATTGAAAATATTCACCCTCACTTTGTACTCTCTTATATAAAATACATCCCTCCATGTGTACTCAGTTTTAAAATAAATACTACCTCGTTTTGTACTCTGTTATAAAAAATATAAACCCTCTACCGGTACTCTGCTTTAATGTTAATACAACCTGTGATTCTACTCTGTTATAGAAAATATTCACCCTCCCTTTGTACTCTGTTATATAAAATATATACCCTCCATGTGTACTCAGTTTTAAAATAAATACTACCTCCGTTTGTACTCTGTTATAAAAAATATACACCCTCTAAATGTACTCTGTTGTAAAATAAATACACCTTCTATTTCCACACTTTTGTAAAAATTATTCACCCTAAATTTGTACTCTGTTATAAAAAATATACTCCCTCTACCGGTACTCTGTTTTAAAGTAAATACAACCTGTGATTCTACCCTGTTATAGAAAATATTCACCCTCACTTTGTACTCTCTTATATAAAATATATACCCTCAATATGTACTCAGTTTTAAAATAAATACTACCTCCTTTTGTACTCTGTTATAAAAAATATATGCCCTCTACAGATACTCTGTTTTAAAATAAATACACCTTCTATATCTACACTGTTGTAAAAATTATTCACCCTAAATTTGTACTCTGTTAAAAAAAATATACTCCCTCTACCGGTACTCTGTTTTAAAGTAAATATAACCTGTGATTCTCCTCTGTTATAGAAAATATTCACCCTCACTTTTTACTCTCTTATATAAAATATATACCCTCCATATGTACTCAGTTTTAAAATAAAAACCACCTCCTTTGTACTCTGTTATAAAATATATAACCCCTCTAGGTTCTCTGTTTTAAAGTAAATACACCTTATTCTACACTGTTATAAAAATTTACACCTAATTTGTACTCTGTTATAAAAAATATACACCCTCTACCTGTACTCTGTTTTAAAGTAAATACAACCTGTGATTCTACTCTGTTATAGAAAATATTCACCATCCCTTTGTACTCTCTTATATAAAATATATACCCTACATGTGTACTGAGTTTTAAAATAAATACTACCTCCTTTTGTACTCTGTTATAAAAAATACACACCCTCTAAATATACCCTGTTTTAAAATAAATACACCTTCTATTTCTACACTGTTGTAAAAATTATACACCCTAAATTTGTACTCTGTTATAAAAAATATACTCCCTCTACCGGTTCTCTGTTTTAAAGTAAATACAACCTGTGATTCTACTCTGTTATAGAAAATATTCACCCTCACTTTGTACTCTCTTATATAAAATATATATCCTGTATATGTACTCAGTTTTAAAATAAATACTACCTCCTTTTGTACTCTGTTATAAAAAATATACTCCCTCTACCGGTACTCTGTTTTAAAGTAAATACAACCTGTGATTCTACTCTGTTATAGAAAATATTCACCCTCACATTGTACTCTCTTATATAAAATATATACCCTCCATGTGTACTCAGTTATAAAATAAATACTACCTTTTTGTACACTGTTATAAAAAACATACACCCTCTAAATGTACTCTGATTTAAAATAAATACACCTTCTATTTCTAAACTGTTGTAAATATTATATACCCTAAATTTTTACTCTGTTATAAAAAATACACTCCCTCTACCGGTACTCTGTTTTAAAGTAAATACAACCTGTGATTCTACTCTGTTATAGAAAATATTCACCCTCCTCACTTTGTACTCTCTTATATAAAATATATACCCTCCATATATACTCAGTTTTAAAATAAATACTACCTCCTTTTGTACTCTGTTATAAAAAATATACACCCTCTAAATATACTCTGTTTTAAAATAAATACACCTTCTATTTCTACACTGTTGTAAAAATTATACACCCTAATTTGTACTCTGTTATAAAAATATACTCCCTCTACCAGTACTCTGTTTTAAAGTAAATACAACCTGTGATTCTACTCTGTTATAGAAAATATTCACCCTCACTTTGTACTCTCTTATATAAAATATATACCCTCCATGTGTACTCAGTTTTAAAATAAATACTACCTCCTTTTGTACTCTGTTATAAAAAATATACACCCTCTACCGGTACTCTGTTTTAAAGTAAATACAACCTGTGATTCTACTCTGTTATAGAAAATATTCACCCTCACTTTGTACTCTCCTATATAAAATATATACCCTCCATGTGTACTCAGTTTTAAAATAAATACTACCTCCTATTGTACTCTGTTATAAAAAATATACACCCTCTACCTGTACTCTGTTTTAAAGTAAATATATCCTGTGATTCTACTCTGTTATAGAAAATAATCACCCTCACTTTGTACTCTCTTATATAAAATATATACCCTCCATGTGTACTCAGTTTTAAAATAAATACTACCTCCTTTTGTACTCTGTTATAAAAAATACACCCTCTAACTGTACTCTGTTTTAAAGTAAATACAACCTGTGATTCTACTCTGTTATAGAAAATATTCACCCACACTTTGTACTCTCTTATATAAAATATATACCCTCCATGTGTACTCAGTTATAAAATAAATATTACCTCTTTTTGTACTCTGTTTTAAAAAATATACTCAATCTACCGGTACTCTGTTTTAAAGTAAATACAACCTGTGATTCTTCTCTGTTATTGAAAATATTCACCCTAACTTTGTACTCTCTTATATAAAATATATACTCTCCATGTGTACTAGTTTTAAAATAAATACTACCTCCTTTTTGTACTCTGTTATAAAAAATATACAACCTCAGCCGGTACTCTGTTTTAAAGTAAATACATCCTGTGATTCTAGTCTGTTATAGAAAATATTCACCCTCACTCTGTACTCTCTTATATAAAATATATACCCTCCATGTGTACTCACATTTAAAATAAAAACTAACTCCTTTTGTACTCTGTTATTAAAAATATACACCCTCTAAATGTACTCTGTTTTAAAATAAATACACTTTCTATTTCTACACTATTGTAAATATTATACTCCCAAAATGTGTACTCTGTTATAAAAAATATACTCCCTCTACCGGTACTCTGTTTTAAAGTAAATACAACCTGTGATTCTACTCTGTTATAGAGAAAATATTCATCCTCACTTTGTACTCTCTTATATAAAATATATACCCTCCATGTGTACTCAGTTTTAAAATAAATACTACCTCCTTTTGTACTCTGTTATAGAAAATATACACACTCTACCTGTACTCTGTTTTAAAGTAAATAAAAACTGTGATTCCACTCTGTTATAGAAAATATTCACCCTCACTTTGTACTCTCTTATATAAAATATATACCCTCCATGTGTACACAGTTTTAAAATAAATACTAACTCCTTTTGTACACTGTTATTAAAAATATACACCCAATAAATTTACTCTGTTTTAAAATAAATACACCTTCTATTTCTAAACTATTGTAAAAATTATACACCCTAAATTTGTACTCTGTTATAAAAAATATACTCCCTCTACTGGTACTCTGTTTTAAAGTAAATACAACCTGTGATTCTACACTGTTATAGAAAATATTCACCCATACTCTGTACTCTCTTATATAAAATATATACCCTCCATATGTACTCAGTTTTAAAATAAATACTACCTCCTTTTGTACTCTGTTATAAAAAATATACAACTCTACTAGACTGTTTTAAAGTAAATAAAACCTGTGTTTCTACTCTGTTATAGAAAATATTCACCCTAAATTTGTACTCTGTTATATAACATACATACACTCATGTGTACTGTTTTAAAAAAAATACTACCTCCTTTTGTCCTCTGTTATAAAAATATCCCACCCTCTAATTACTCTGTTTTAAAATAAATACACCTTTTATTTCTACACTGTTGTAAAATTATACACCCTAAATTTTTACTCTGTTATAAATAATATAGTCCCTCTACCTGTACTCTGTTTTAAAGTAAATACAACTTGTGATTCTACTCTGTTATAGAAAATATTCACCCTCACTTTGTACTCTCTTATAAAAAATATATACCCTCCATGTGTACTCAGTTTTAAAATAAACAGCTACCTCCACTTGTACTCTGTTATAAAAATATAATCCCTCGAAATGTACTCTGTTTTAAAATAAATACACCCTCTATTTCTACACTGTTGTAAAACTTATACACCTTAAAATTTGTACTCAGTTATAAAAAATATACACCCTCTACCGGTACTCCGTTTTAAAGTAAATACAACCTGTGATTCTACTCTGTTATAGAAAACATTCACCCTCACTTTTTACTCTCTTAAATAATATATATACCCTCCCTGTGTACTCAGTTTTAAAATAAATACTACCTCCTTTTGTTCTCTGTTATAAAAAATATACACCCTCTAAATGTACTCTGTTTTAAAATAAATACAACTTCTATTTCTACACTATTGTAAAAATTATATACCCTAAATATGTACTCTGTTATAAAAAGTATACTCCCTCTACCTGTACTCTGTTTTAAAATAAATACAACCTCTGTTTCCACTCTATAATACAAATTATTTACCCTAATTTAGTACTCTGTTGTAAAATATATATACCCTCTTTTTGTACTCTCTTTTAAAATAAATACTATCCCTATTTTTATTCTGTTATAAAAAATATACATCCTCCACATATACTCTCTCTTAAAATAAATACACCCTCTATGTCTTCACTGTTATAAAAATTATACACCCTCCATTTGTTCTGTTATAAAAAATGTAACCCCTCTCCCTGTACTCTTTTTAACATTAAACACAACACCTGTTTCTACTCTGTAATAAAAAATATTCACCCTCACTTTGTTCATTGTTATAAGAAATATAAACCCTCTGGGTGTACTCTGTTTAAAATGAATACACCCTCTATTTCTACAGCTGTTTTAATATATATATGCCCTCTAGGTTTAATCTCTTTTAAAATAAATACTATCTCTATTTGCACTCTGTTATAAAAAATATACTCCCTCTACCTGTACTCTGTTTTAAAATGAATACAACCTCTGATTCTACTCTGTAATAAATAATATTCACCCTCATTAATACTCTGTTGTAAAATATATATACCCTCTATTTGTACTCTCTTTTAAAATAAATACTATCTCTCTTTTTACTCTGTTATAAAAAATATACACCCTCTACTTGTACTCTGTTTTAAAATAAATACACCCTCTATTTCTACACTGTTATAAACATTATACACCCTCAGTTTGTACTCTGTTATAGAAAATGTACTCCCTCTACCTGTTCTCTGTTTTACAATAAACACTACCTCTGTTTCTACTCTGTTATAAAAAGTATTCACCCTCACTTTTTACCCTGTTATAAAAAATACATACCCTACGGGAGTACTCTGTTTTAAAATAAATACTGCCCCTATTTGTACTCTGTTATAAAAACTATACTCCCTCTACCTGTATGCCGTTTTAAAATAAATACAACCTCTGTTTCTACTCTGTAATAAAAAATGTTCACCCTCATTTAGTACTCTGTTTTAAAATATATATACCATCTAGATGTACTCTCTTTTAAAATAAATACTACCTCTATGTGTACTCTGTTAAGAAAAATATACACCCTGTACATGTGCTCTGTTTTTAAATAAGTACACCTTCTATTTCTACACTGTTATAGAAATTATGCACTCTCAATTTGTACTGTTATAAAAAATATACTCCCTCTACCTATACTCTGCTTTACAATAAAGACAACCTTTGTTTCTACCCTCTTATAAAAAATATTCACCCTCAATTTGTACTCTGTTTTAAAAAATATATACCCTCTGGTAGTACTCTGTTTTAAAATAAATACTGCCTCTAATTTTTCTCTGTTATAAAAAATATACACCCTATACATGAACTCTGTTTTAAAACAAATACACCCCCTATTTCTGCAGTGCTATAAAAATTATACACCCTCAATTTCTACTCTGTTATAAAAAACACAATCTCTCTACCTGTACTCTGTTTTAAAATAAATGCAACCTCTGTTTCTACTCTGTAATACAAATTATTTACCCTAATTTAGTACTCTGTTTCAAAATATATACACCCTCTAGTTGTACTCTCTTTTAAAATAAATACTATCCCTATTTTTTCTCTGTTATAAAAAATATACACCCTCTACATGTACTCTGTGTTAAAATAAATACACCTCTATTTGTACACTGTTATAATAATTATATACCCTCAATTTGTACTCTGCTATAAAAAAAATTACTCCCTCTACCTGTACTCTGTTTTACAATAAACACAACCTCTGTTTCTAATCTGTTATAAAAAACATTCACCCTCATTTAGTACTCTGTTTTAAAATACATATACTCTCTGGGTGTACTCTGTTTTAAAATAAACACTACCTCTATTTGTACTCTCTTCTAAAAAATATACTCCCTCTACCTGTACTCTGTTTTAAAATAAATGCAACCTCTGTTTCTACTCTGTTAAACAAAATGTACACCCTCAATTTCTACTTTGTTAAAAAAATATACACCCTCCGCATGTACTCTTTGTTAAACTAAATACACCCTCTATTTCTACTCTGTTATAAAAAATATACACTCCCTTAACATGTACTCCGTTTTAAAATAAATACACCCTCTATTTCTACACTGTTATAAAAAATATACACCGTCTTTTTAGTACTCTGTTTTAAAATATATATACCCTCTAGGTGTACTCTGTTTTAAAATAAATATACCCTCTGTTTGTACTCTGTTATAAAAAATATACACCCTCAAATTTAGTACTCTGTTATAAAATATATACTACCCTAGGCATGTTCTCTGTTTTAAATAATATGCACAACCAATTTGTACTCTGTTATAAAATATATACACCCTCTAAATGTACTCTGTTTTAAAATAAATACACCCTCTAATTCTACACTGTTATAAAAAAAATACATCCTCAAATTGTACTCTGCTATAAAAAATATACTCCGTCTTCATGTACTCTGTTTTAAAATAAATAAACCCTCTATATCTACTCGGTTATAAAAATATACACCCACACTTTATACTCTGTTATAAAAATTACATACACTCTACGAGTACTCTGTTTTAAAATAATTACTATCCTCTATTTTTACTGTGTTATAAAAAATATACACCCTCAATTATTTCTCTGTTATAAAAATATATTCCATTTACCTGTACTTTGTTTTAAAATAAACACAACCTTGTTTCTACTCTGCTAT
>JAZHEH010002776.1:0-103786 GCA_036589455.1 Ateles fusciceps
TCCTTGCTGCCCCGGCCAAACCAGCCGCGCTGGCGACCCGTGGGGGCTTCTCCCCCTGGGAATCTCCTGGTCTGTGGGCAATAAAAATCTGTCTGGCAATGCGGCGTCCACTCACCCTCCGCGCTTTCACTGGGAGCTGCAATCCTCAGCTGCTCCTAATCGGCCATCTTGGATCCCAATCCGATGAGCATTTTTTCATATGTTTGTTGCCCTCATGTATGTCTTCTTTTGTAAAGTGTCTGTTCATATGCTTCACCCTCTTTTGAATGGGCTTCTTTGTTTTTTTCTTGTATATCTGTTTTAGTTATTTGTAAATTCTGGATATCAGCCCTTTGTCAGATGGGTGGACTGCAAAAATTTTTTCCCATTCTGTTGGTTGCCGATTCACTCTAATAACTGTCTTTTTTTGCTGTGCAGAAGCTATGGAGTTTGATTAGGTCCCATTTGTCTATTTTGGCTTTTGTTGCCAATGCTTTTGGTGTTTTGGTCATGAAGTCCTTGCCTATGCCTATGTCCTCAATGGTTTTGCCTAGATTTTCTTCTAGGGTTTTTATGGTGTTAGGTCTTATGTTTAAGTCCTTAATCCATCTGGAGTTAATTTTAGTGTAAGGTGTCAGGAAGGGGTCCAGTTTCTGCTTTCTGCACATGGCTAGCCCAGTTTTCCTAACACCATTTATTAAACAGGGACTCCTTTCACCATTGCTTGTTTTTGTCAGGTTTGTCAAAGATCGGATGGTTGTAGATGTGTTGTGTTGCCTCGGAGGCCTCTGTTCTGTTCCATTGGTCTATATCTCTGTTTTGGTACCAGTACCATGCTGTTTTGATTCCTGTAGCCTTGTAGTATAGTTTGAAGTCCGGGAGTGTGATGCCTCCCACTTTGTTCTTTTTGCTTAGAATTGACTTGGCTATGCGGGCTCTCTTTTGGTTTCATATGAAGTTTAAGGTGGTTTTTTTCTAGTTCTGTGAAGAAGGTCATCGGTAGCTTGATGGAGATAGCATTGAATCCGTAAATTACTTTGGACAGTATGGCCATTTTCACCATATTGATTCTTCCTAACTGTGAACATGGAATGTTTCTGCATCTCTTATTTCATTGAGACGTGGTTTGTAGTTCTCCTTGAAGAGATCCTTTACGTTCCTTGTTAGTTGTATTCCTAGGTATTTTATTCTCTTTGTAGCAATTGTGAATGGCAGTTCATTCTTGATTTGGCTCTCTTTAAGTCTGTTATTGGTGTATAGGAATGCTTATGATTTTTACACATTGATTTTGTATCCTGAGACTTTACTGAAGTTGCTTATCAGTTTCAGGAGATTTTGGGCTGAGACGATGGGGTCTTCTAGATATACAATCATGTTGTCTGCGAATAGAAACAATTTGATTTCCTCATTTCCTATTTGAATACCCTTCATTTCTTTTTCTTGCCTGATTGCTCTGGCTAGAAATTCCAGCACTATATTGAATAGGAGTGGTGAGAAGGCATCCTTGTCTAGTGCCAGATTTCAAAGGGAATGCTTCCAGTTTTTGCCCATTCAGTATGTATTGGCTGTTGGTTTGTCGTAAATAGCTTTTATTATTTTGAGATACGTCTGACAATATATAGTTTATTGAGGGTTTTTAGCATAAAGGGCTGTTGAATTTTGTCAAACACCTTCTCTGCATCAATTGAGATAATCATGTGGTCTTTGTTTTTGGTTCTGTTTATGTGGTGAATTACGTTTATAGACTTGCGTATGTTGAACCAACCTTGCATCCCCGGGATGAAGCCTACTTGATCATGGTGGATAAGCTTTTTGATGTGCTGCTGCAATCAGTTTGCCAGTATTTTATTGAAGATTTTTGCATCTATGTTCATTATGAATATTGGTCTGAAGTTTTCTTTTCTTGCTGAGTCTCTGCCGGGTTTTGGTATCAAGATGATGTTGGTCTCATGAAACGATTTTTGAAGTTTTCCCTCTTTTGGATTATTTGGTATAATTTCAGAAGGAATGGTACCAGCTCCTCTTTTATGTCTGGTAGAATTCAGCTGTGAACCCATCTGGACCTGAGCATTTTTTGGTGGTGGGCTTTTAATTGCTGCCTCAACTTCTGACCTTGTTATCGGTCTATTCAGGGTTTTGACTTTTTCCTGATTTAGGCTTGGGAGGATGCAAATGTCCAGGAATTTTTCCATTTCTTCCAGGTTTACAAACATAGAGTTGTCTGTAATAATCTCTGATGATGGTTTGAATTTCTGTGGAATTTGTGGTGATAGGCCCTTGATTGTTTTTTATTGCATCTATTTGATTATCCTCTCTTTTCTTTTTTATTAATCTGGCTAGTGGTCTGTCTATTTTGTTGATCTTTTTGAAAAACCAGCTCCTGGATGTATTGATTTTTTGAAGGGCTTTTTGTGCCCCTATCTCCTTCAGTTCTGCTCTGATCTTATTTATTTCTTGACTTCTGCCAGGTTTTGAGGTTTTTTGATGTTGCTTCTCTAGCTCTTTCAATTTTCATGATAGGGTGTCAATTTTAGATCTCTCCTTGCTTCTCATGTGGGCATTTATTGCTATATATTTTCCTCTAGAGACTGCTTTAAATGTGTCCCAGAGATTCTGGTATGTTGTGTCTTCATTCTCGTTGGTTTTGAAGAACATCTTCATTTCTGCCTTCATTTCATTGTTTATCCAGTCAACATTCAAGAGCCAGTTGTTCAGTTTCCATGAAGCTGTGAGGTTCTGAGTTAGTTTCTGAATTCTGAGCTCTAACTCTACTGCACTGTGGTGTGAGAGACTGTTTGTTATGATTTCCATTCTTTTGCATTTGCTGAGGAGTGATTTACTTCCAATTATGTGGTCAATTTTAGAGTAGGTGTGATGTGGTGCTGAGAATAATGTATATTCTGTGGATTTGGGGTGGAGAGTTCTGTAAATGTCTATTAGGTTTGCTTGATCCAGGTCTGAGTTCAAGTCCTGGATATCCTTGTTAATTTTCTGTCTTGTTGGTCTGTCTAATATTGACAATGGGGTGTTCAAGTCTCCCACTATTATTGTGTGGGAGTCTAAGTCTCTTTGTAAGTCATTAAGAACTTGCCTTATGTATCTGGGTGCTCCTGTATTGGGTGCATATATATTTAGGGTCATTAGCTCTTCTTGTTGCATTGATCCTTTTACCATTATGTAATGTCCTTCTTTGTCTCTTTTGATCTTTGTTGGTTTAAAGTCTATTTTATCAGAGATGAGAATTGCAACTCCTGCTTTTTTTTGCTCTCCATTTGCTTGGTAAATCTTCCTCCATCCCTTTATTTTGAGCCATTGTGTATCTTTGCATGTGAGATGGGTTTCTTGGATACAGCACACTAATGGGTTTTGGCTTTTTATCCAATTTGCCAGTCTGTGTCTTTTGATTGGGGCATTTAGCCCATTTACATTTAGGGTTAATATTGTTATGTGTGAATTTGATCCTGCCATTTTGTTGCTAGCTGGCTGTTTTGTCCATTAGTTGATGCAATTTCTTCATTGTGTTGATACTCTTTACCATTTGGTATATTTTTGGAGTGGCTGGTACTGGTTGTTCCTTTGTATGTTTAGTGCCTCTTTCAGGAGCTCTTGTAAAGCAGGCCTGGTGGTGATGAAATCTCTGAGTACTTGCTTGTTTGCAAAGGATTTTATTTTTCCTTCACTTATGAAGCTTAGTTTGGCTGGAATCACTTTTGTTTTTATTATTCTATGTCAAGAAATGAGAAGAGCTGTAAAATATTAGAAGCACATTCTAGTATCTTGCTACTCAAAGGATGATCTGCGGACCAATAGATGGACATCATCTAGCAACTTGTTAGAAAGGCAAAATCTTGGGCCCCTCCCAGACATCTGAGACCAAATTTGCATTTTAACAAAATTCCCCAGAGATTCCTATACAATTAACAGTTTGAGAAGTACTGGACTCTAGATAACAGGACAAACAGCTTCACTGGGGAAAGGTGAATAATAGGAAGGTTGGGAAGGAAGACAAACATCAGGCCTGGATAGTCTGTGGTAAGAACTGGAAGGCAAACATGGCCTGAACAGACTGGACAGTCAGATCCGGACAGTGGGTATGAGATGTGGTCCAGCCAGTCAGGTCAAAACAAGACTTTGGATAGCATGTGGAAGGCAAATCTGAGTTAAAATTGATCCAAATATTTCTGATAGTGCCCTAATGAAAATCAGAAAAATAGTCACACATCCTTTGGGAGAATACAACCCTATATGTGCAAGACTTGATGAATGGAGCTCAGGCTTTATTTCAGTATGTTCTATTCCATTTGACCATGAGCTCTAGTTCAGTGCCCGACTTGCACAACCGTGCTTTATGACTCTAGATGGAAGAACAAAAGGACAGACACCAAGAAGACAGGAATATTCATGAGCCAAACAAGGTATGTTGTGGTAGCCAGAGCCCAGTAATTTCTGTCTTACATTGACATCTTTGTGTAGTGCCCTCCCTGTGTATTGCTGTTTTGTGTAGTAAATAAGATACAGTTGCTCCACCTTATCCACAAAGTATACATTCCAAGATCCCCAGTGGATGATTAAAACCATAGATAGTACAGAACCTTATGTATATTATGTTTTTTATTATACATACCTTTTATAAAATTTAATTTATAATTTAGGCACAGTAAGAGGTTAACAGTAATTAATAAAATAAATCAATTATAACAATATACTATAAAGGTTACATAATTGAGGCATCTCTCTCTCTCTTTCTCTCTCTCTCTCAAAATATCTTATTATACAACATCTCAAGTAACTGAAACCACAGAAAGCAAAACTGCAGATAAGGGGGTCTATTTATATTGTGAAAATGGAGAAGTGTGACAACTAAGGCTAAATCATAAAAGACATTGTAGTTTCTCTCATGGCTATCTCTTGAATCATGCTGTGAAGATCCAGGTAGTGTGTCATGAGGACACTAAAGTGGCTCTAGAGAAAAGACCCACATGGTGGAGAACTGAGGCCTTCCTACAGAAACTAACATTAGTTTGCCAGTCATGTGAGAGAACCATTTAAGAATCAGATCCTCCAATCTTAGTTATGGCTTCGGATGACTGTAATCCTGGCCAACATGTTGACTGTAAAACCCCATGATAGACCCTAAAACGAAATCATCCAGCTAAGTCATTCCTGAATTCTTGTCTCACAGAAATTGCACAGATAATAAATGTTTATTATTTTTTTAAGCTCCTAACTTCCAGACATTTTGTAACACAGTGATAGATAATGAATACTGCAGGTTTTCAAAAGCCAAACTAGCCCAGGAAACCTTTTGAGCTAAAAGAGCTAGGCAAATAACAGCCGCAACACTGACAGCTACTTCTATTCACAAGCTAATATCTCAACCTGAATGAGTCCTAAGAGGCTATGTACTCGTTGCTCCGGGTTACATATGGAGAAAACTGAGGCACAAGGGCACAAAGCTGGCTGGTGGCTAAGTGTGCCTGCCTCCTCATGTCTTTCTATTATCCAAGATGAAATGGGCATCTGCATATATCCAAGTTGGCAGCAGGAGGTATTCAAGACAGCAGTTTCTTGAAGCACTGTGCTGCAATGCCTGGCAGAAGGGCAAACACCAGGTGAGGGCTATATGTCTGTCTGTCCTTTCCTCCTTCTCAATCACTTCCTCCTCCTCCTCCTCCTCCTCCTCCTCCTCCTTCTTCTTCTCTCTCTCTCCCCCTCTTCTCTTTCCCTCTCTCTCTCTCTCTCTCTGGTCTTGTCCGTCATCCCTCAAGCCACCACATGACACATAGAATGCCCCAGAAGCCACCAGATCCCCCATCTCATTATCTAAATATTTATCTCCTTTTACTGTCAAAGTTCCCTTCCTTGGCCTAAGAAAAAATATGAAGTCCAAAGACAGAAGGGAAATTATGAGAGTGTGTTTCATAAGCTGACCACTGAGGTGTACATATTAAAGATTTATAGACCACTGCTACTGGCATAAATGTGCACATGGAAAACTCTCCCCCACTCTCACCATTACCCTGCTCCTGCCACTGCATGGGCACTCCACCACACCACCACCACTGGTGCAGGTGTGTGTGCATGGATGCTGGCTCACCACCCTCACCAGTGTCCTGACCCTGTGAATGCATAGGGTCTCTGCCAAGCAACCACCACTGGCAAAAACATGTGCATTGACACCACTGCCCAATTCCTGCTGTTGCCCCACCCAGCTGATATGCAGGCACCCTATGCACCACTGCACCTGCAGGCACATGCAGGTGAGCACAGATCAAGCTGTCACTGCCTTGATGAAGCACTTTGGCTGAAACCCACCATTGGAGTGTTGTGACCAATAGAGCAGGAATACCTTGGCCCCTCCAATGCAGCAGGTTCCTAAACTTGATGGTCCAGAGAACAAAGCTGGGGGCCCAGGTATCAGCCACCCCCCAAAGTTAGAACATGCAGTCCAGAAGTGCTGAGCTGAGACTTGGCTTTTAAAGTCTTTCAGATGTGAAGCTAGTTGACTGAACCCACCTTATACCACAATCAAAGTCTCAAGGACATCAAAGAAGATAAAAGAAAAAAATACAAAGGACAGCAGCTCCAAAAATTAAAGAAAAATTACCCCACATATATGATAAAGAACTGGTGTGAGACTCAGGCAACTCAACAAGCCAGAATGTCTTCTTACCTCCAAATGAATGCACTAGTTCTCCAGTAATGTTTTTTAACCAGTCTTAAATGGCTGAAATGACAGACATAGAATTCAGAATGTAGCTAGAAACAAAGATCATTGAGCCTCAAAAGAAAAGTTAAAACCCAAATTAAGGAATACTAGGAATACAATAAAGCAATACAGGAAATGAAATGGCTATTTTAAGAAAGAACCAAATGAGTCTGATAGAGCTGAAAAACTTATTACAAGAATTTCATAATACAATCAGAAGTATTAACAGCAGAATAAATAAGTTTAGGAAAGAATTGCAGAGTTTGAAGACTGGTTCTTTAAATTAACTCAGTAGTCAAAAATAATGACAAAGAATAAAAAAGAATAAGCAAAACCTTAGGGAAATATGGGATTACGTAGAGAGACCAAATCTATGACACACTGAATTTCCTGAAAGAGAGACAGAGAAAGCAAGCAACTTGGAAAATATATTGGAAAGTATTGCCCATTAAAATTCTGCAACCTTTCTACAGAGACCAGCATTCAAATTCAGAAAATGCACAGAACTCTTGTGAGATACTATACAAGATCAGCATTCCCAAGAAACATATATCAGATTCTCCAAGGTAGACATGAATTAAAAAAATATTAAAGGCAGCTAGAGAGAAAGGGTAGGTCACCTACCGTGTAACAGTAGATCTTTCAACAGAAATCCTACAAGTCAGAAGAAATTAGGGGCCTATATTCAGCATTCTTAAAGAAAATAAATTCTAACCAAGAAGTTTCATATCCAACCAAATTAAGCTTCATAAAGCAAAGGAGAAATAAGCTCCTTTTTAGACAAACAAATGCTAAGGGAATTTATTAACACCAGACTTGTCTTTTAAAATGTTCTTAAGGCAGTGCAAATATGAAAACAAAAGAGGATTACTGGCCACCACAAAAACACTTTAGTACATGCACCACTGACATTATAAAGCAACTACACAATCAGATCTGCATAATAACCAGCTAACAAAATGATGACAGGATCAAATCCACACATATCAATATTAACCTTGAATGTAAATGAGCTAAATGCTCCAGTTGAGAGGAATGGAGTGGAGAGTTGGATAAAGCAAGACTCAGCTGTATGCTCTCTTCAAGAGGCCCATTTCACATACAATGACACACATAGATACAAGGTAAAGAGATGGAGAAAAATCTACCAAGTAAAACAGAAAAAAGTAGGAGTTGCCATCTAATTTCAGATGAAACAGACTTTAAACCAATAACAATCAATAAAAGACAAAGAAGGGCATTACATAAAGGCAAAAGGTTCAATTCAGCAAGATTTAACAATCCAAAATATATATACACCCAACACAAGAGCACCTAGGTCTATAAAACAAGTTCTTAGAGACCTACAAAGAGACTTAGATAATCACAAAATTATAGTAAGAGACTTCAACAACCCATTGACAATATTAGACAGACAATTAAGGCAGAAAACTAACAAAGATATTTAGAACCTGAACTCAACACTTGACCAAATGGACTTAACACATATCTAGAAAACTCTCAACCAAAAAAAAAGGAATATGCATTTTTTTCATCTGCACATGACAAATACTCTAAAACTGACCACACAATCAGACATCAAACAATTCTCAACCAATTAAAAAAAAAAGCTAAAATCATGCCAACAATATTCTCGAACAGCACAATAAAAATAGATATCAATATTAAGAAGATTGCTGAAAACCATAAAATTAAATAAAAGTAAGCATCCTGCTTCTAAACAACTTTTTAGTAAACAATAAAATTAAAGCAGAAATGAAGAAATTATTTAAAACTGATGATAACAATGATACAACATACCAGAATCCCTAGGGAACAGCTAAAAAAGTGTTAAAAGAAAAATTTACAGCACTAAATGCCCATATCAAAAAGTTAGAAATTTCTCAAAGTAACAACCTAATATCATACCAGAGGAACCAGGACAAACCAACCCCAAAGCTAGCAGAAGATAAGGAATAACCGAAGTCAGAGCTGAACTGAAAGAAACTGAGACATGGAAAACCATAAAAAGATTAACAACAGGAAAAGAAAAAAAAAACAAAAAAACAGAAATTGGCTCTTTGACAGGACAAATAAGATTGACAAGCTGCTAGCTAGATTAATAAAGAAAAAACAAAGAAGATCCACATAAACACAAGGAGAAATAACCTTAACTCCAACTCCACAGAAATGTGAAAAACCCTCAGAGACTATTATGAACACCTCTATGCACACAAACTAGAAAACCTACAAAAAAGGGATGCATTCCTGGAATCATACAACCTCCCCAGATAGAAACAGGAAGAAATCAAAACCATTAAGAGATCAATAACAAGTTCCAAAATTGAATCAGTAATAAAAAGTCTATGAATCAGAAAAAAGCTCAGGACCAAGATTTCTCAGCAAGATGGCTGAATAGGAACAGCTCCGGTCTGCAGCTCCCAGCAAGACCAACACAGAAGGCAGGTGATTTCTGCATTCTCAACTGAAGTAGTCAGTTCATCTCATTGGGGCTGGTTAGACAGTGAGTGCAGTCCATGGAGGGCAAGCAGAAGCAGGGTGGGGCATCACCTCACCTGAGAAGTACAAAGGGTCAGAGAACTCCCTCCCCTAGCCAATGGAAGCAGTGAAGGATGATGCCACGAAGGACAGTGTTATTTGGCCCAGATACTATGCTCTGGTCTTTGCAACCCAAAGACCAAAAGATTCCCTCGGGTGCCTATGCCACAAGGGCCCTGGGTTTGAAGTATGACACTGGGCGGCTGCTGGGCAAACACCAAGTTGGCTGCAGGAGTTTTATTTGTACCCCAGTGGTGCCTGGAACACTAGCAAGACAGAACCATTCACTCCCCCTTGGAAAGGGGGCAAAACCTGTGGGGATCCAAGTGGTCTTGCTTAGTGGGTTCCACCCCCACAGAGCCCAGCAAGATAATATCCACTGGCTTGTAATTCTTGCTGCCAGCAAGGAAGTCTGAAGTCGACCTGAGATGCTAGAGCTTTATTGTGGGAGGGGAGTTCACCATTACTGAGGCTTGAGTAGGCAGTTTTCCCCTCACAGTGTAAACAAAGATGCCAGGAAGTTTGGACTGAGTGGAGCCCACCACAGCTTGATAAAGCCACTGTAGCCAATCTAGATTGCCTATCTAGATTCTTCCCATCTGGGCAGGGCATCTCTGAAATAAAGGCAGCAGCCCCAGTCAGGGACTTATAGATAAAACTCCCATCTTCCTGAGGCAGAGCACCTGGGGGGAACGGGGTGGCTGTGGGGGAAAGGCTGGCTGTGGAGGAACCTTCAGCAGACTTAAACCTTTCTGCCTACCAGCTCTGAGGAGATCAGTAGATCTCCCTAGCACAGTGCTCGAGCTCTGCTAAGAGATAGACTGCCTCCTCAAGTAAGTCCATGACCCCCATGCTTCATGATGGGGGAGACAACTCCCAGCAGGGATCAACAGATACCTCATACAGGAGAGCTCTGGCTGGCATCTGGCAGGTGCCTCTTGGGATGAAAGTTCCAAGAAAGAAGGGGGCGGCAATATTTGCTGTTCTTCAGCTTCTGCTGGTGATACCCAGGCAAACAGCGTCTGGAGAGGACTCCCAGCAAACTCCAGCAGATCTACAGAAGAGAGACCTGACTGTCAGAAGGAAAACTAACAAACAGAAAGTAATAGCATGAACATCAAGAAAAAGGATGACCACACAAAAACTCCATCTGAAGGTCACCAACAGCAAAGACCAAAGGTAGATAAATTCATGAAGATGAGAAAATAAGGCACAAAACGGCTGAAAATTCCCCATATCAGAATGCCTCTTCTCCTCCAAAGGATCACAACTCCTCACCAGCAAGAAAACAAAACTGGACGGAGAATGGGTTTCACTAATTGACAAAACTAGTCTTCAGAAGGAAGGTAATAACAAACTCCTCTGAGCTAAAAGAGCATGTTCTAACCCAATGCAAGGAAGCTAAGAACCTTGATAAAAGGTTAGAGGAATTGCTAACTAAAATAAGTAGATTAAAGAAGAACATAAATAACCTAATGGAGCAAAAAAAAAAAAAAAAAAAAAAAAATCACACAGCGTGAGAACTTCATGAGGCATACACAAGTATTAATAGCCAAATGAATCAAGCAGAAGAAAGGATATCAGAGATTGGAGATCAAATTGATGAAATAAAGCAAGAAGAGAAGATTAGAGAAAAAAAGGACTGAAAAAAGGGAACAAAGCCTCCAAGAAATATGGGAATATGTGAAAAGACCAAACCTACATTTCATTGGTGTACCTAAAAGTTATGGTGAGAACAAAACAAACTTGGAAAACATACTTCAGGAAATTATCCAGGAGAACTTCCCCAACCTAGCAAGATAGGCCAACATTCAAATTCAGAAAATACAGAGAATACCACAAAGATACTCCTTGAGAAGAACAAACCCAAGACACATAATCATCAGATTCACCGAGGTTGAAATGAAGGAAAAAATGTTAAGGACAACCAGAGAGAAAGGTTGGGTTACTTACAAATGCAAGTCCATCAGACTGACAGCAGATCTCTTGGTAGAAATCCTACAAGCCAGAAGAGAGTGGGGGCCAATATTCAACATTCTTAAAGGAAAGAATTTTCAACCTAGAATTTTACATTCAGCCAAACAAAACTACATAAGTGAAGGAGAAATAAAATCCTTTACAGAAAGCAAACGATGAGGGATTTTGCCATCACCAGGCCTGCCTCACAAAAGCTCCTGAAGGAAGCACTAAATATGAAAAGGAATCTCTGGGACACAGTTAAAGCAGTGTTTACAAGAAAATTTATAGCACTAAATGCTCACAAGAGAAAGCAGGAAAGATCTAAAATCAACACCCTCACATCACAATTAAAAGAGTTAGAGAGGCAAGAGGGAAACAAATTCAAAAGCCAGCAGAAAACAAGAAATAACTAAGAGCAGAGCAGAACTAAAAGAGACAGAGAAACAAAAACCCTTCAAATAATCAATGAATCCAGGAGATTGTTTATTGAAAACGTTAACAAAATAGATAAGACTGCCAGCCAAAATAATAAGGAAGAAAAGAGAGGAAAATCAAATAGACATAATAAAAAATGATAAAGAGGAGCTCCCCACTGTTCCCACAGAAATACAAACTACCATCAGAGAATACTATAAACACGTCTACACAAATAAACTAGAAAATCTAGAAGAAACTGACAAGTTTCTGGACACATACATTCTCCCAAGTTTAACCAGAAAGAAGTCAATCCCTGAATAGACCAATAACAAGTTCAAAAATTGAGGCATTAATTAATAGCCTACGAGCTTAAAAAGAAGCCCAGGACCAGACAGATGCACAGTTGAATTCTACCAGAGGTACAAAGAGGAGCTGGTACCATTTCTTCTGAAACTATTCCAAACAACAGAAAAAGAGGGACTCCTCCCTAACTTATTCTATGAGGCCAGCATCATCCTGATGCCAAAACCTGGCAGAGACACAACAACAAAGAATATTTGGGCCAATATTCCTGATAAACATTGATGGAAAAAATCCTCAATAAAATACTGGCAAAACAAATCCAGCAGCACAATAAAATGCTTATCCACCACGATCAAGTCAGCTTCATCCCTGGGATGTAAGGCTGGTTCAGCATATGCAAATCAGTAAATGTAATCCATTACATAAACAGAACCAATGACAAAAACCACATGATTATCTCAATAGATGCAGAAGAGATCTTTGATTAAAATTCCACTCCACTTTATGCTGAAAACTCTCAATAAACTAGGTATTGATGGAAAGTATCTCAAAACAATAACAGCTATTTATGACAAACTCACAGCCAGTATCATACTGAATGGGCAAAAGTTGGAAATATTCCATTTGAAAACCAGCACAAGACAAGGGTGCCTCTCTCACCACTCCTATTCAAAATAGTATTGGAAGTTCTGGACAGAGCAATAAGGCAAGAGAAAGAAATAAAGTGTATTCAAATAGGAAGAGAGGAAGTCAAATAATCTCTGTTTGCGGATGGCATAATTGTATATTTAGAAAACTCCATAGTTTCAGCCAAATACTCCTTAAGCTGATAAGCAACTTCAGCAATTCTCAGGATACAAAATCAATGTGCAAAAATTACAAACATTCATATACACCAAAAATAGACAAACAGAGCCAAATTATGAGCAAACTCCTATTCACAATTGCTGCAAAGAGAATAAAATACCTAGAAATACAACTTACAAGGGATGTGAAGGAACTCCTCGAGGAGAACTACAATCCACTGCTCAAGAAAATAAGAGAGGATGCAAACAAATAAAAAACCTTTCCATGCTGACAGATAGAAAGAATCAATATCATGAAAATGGCCATACTGTCCAAAGTAATTTATAGATTCAATGCTATTCCCATAAATCTACCATTGACTTTCTTCACAGAATTGGAAAATCTACCTTAAATTTCACAGGGACCAAAAGAGCCCATATAGCCAAGACAATCCTAAGCAAAAAGTACAAACCTGGAGGCATCACACTAACTGACTTCAAACTACACTACAAGGCTACAGTAACTGAAACAGCATGGTACTGGTAACAAAAAGATATATAGAACAATAGAACAGAACAGAGGCCTCAGAAATAGCATCACACATCTACCACCATCTGATCTTTGACAAACTTGACAAAAACAAGCAATAGGGAAATGATTACCTATTTAATAAATGGTGTTGGGAAAACTGGCTAGCCATATGCAGAAAACTGAAACTGGATCCCTTCTTTACACCTTATTCAAAAAGTAACTCAAGACAGATTAAAGATGTAAATATAAGACCTAAAACTATAAAAAAGCTAGAAGAAAATCTTGGCAATATTATTCAGGACATAGGCATGGGCAAAGACTTTATAACTCAAATACCAAAATCAATGGCAATAAAAACCAAAATTGACCGATAGGATCTAATTAAACTACAGAGCTTCTGCACAGCAAAAGGAGCTATCATAAGAGTGAACAGGCAACCTACATAATGGGATAAAATGTTTTGCAATCTTTCCATCTGACAAAGGGCTAATATATCCAGAATCTAAAAGGAACTTAAACTAATTTTCCAAAAGAAAAAAAAAAAAAACACATCAAATAATAAGCGAAAAGTATTAGCAGACACTTTTCAGAAGAAGACATTTATGTGACCAACAAACATATGGAAAAAAAAATGCATCATCACTGGTCATTAGAGAAATGAAAATAAAATCCAGAATGAGATACCATCTTACACCAGTTAGAATGGCGATTATTAAAAAGTGAGGAAATAAGAGATGCTGGAGAGCATGTGGAGAAATAGAAATGCTTTTACACTGTTGGTTGGAGTGTAAATTAGTTCAACCATTGTGGAAGGCAGTGTAGAAATGCCTCAAGGATTTAGAACTAGAAATACCATTTGACCCAGCAATCCCATTACTGGGTATATATGAAAGAATTATAAATCATTCTACTATAAAGACACATGCACACATATGTTTATTGCAGCCCTATTCACAATAGCAAAGACTTGGAACCAAACCAAATGCCCATCAATGTTAGACTAAATAAAGGAAATGTGGCACATATACACCATGGAATTCTATGCAGCCATAAAAAAGAATGAGTTTATGTTCTTTGCAGGAACATGAATGAAGCTGGAAACCATCATTCTCAGCAAACTAACACAGAAACAGAAAACTAAGCACTGCATGTTCTCACTCATAAGTGGGAGTTGAACAATGAGAACATATGGGCACAGAGAGGGGAACATCACACGCCAGGTCCTGTCAGGGAGTGGGGGCAAGGAGAGGCATAGCATTAGGAGAAATAGTTAGTGTAGATGGCAGCTTGATGGATGCAACAAAACCACCATGGTACGTGTATAACTATGTAACAAATCTGCATGTTCTTCACATGTATCCCAGAACTTAAGGTATAGTAAAATACATTAAATAAATAAATAAATATTATTAAAATAAATAAATAAAACTTTTTTTAAAACCCAGGACCACAAAATTGATGACCGTATTCTACAAGATGTATAAAGAAAAGCTGGTACCATTCCTTCTTGCTGAAACTGTTCCAAGAAATTGAGGAGGAAAGACTCCTCCATAACTCATTTTATGAGGGTGGCAGCATTCTGATACCAAAACCTGGCACAGAGAAAACTTCAGGCCAATATTTTTGATGAACATAGATACAAAAATTGTCAATGAAATACGAGCAAACTGAATCCAGCAACAAATCAAAAAATAAATCCACCATAATCAAGTAGGCTTTATCCCTGGGATGCGAGGTTGGTTCAAAATATGCAAATCAATAAGTATGATTCATCACATAAGCAAAACTAAAAGCAAAACCACATAATTATCTTACTAGTTGCAGAAAACTCTTTTGATAAAATAAAACTGCCAACAAACTAGGCATTAAAGGAACATACTTCAATATAATAAGAACCATATATGACAAGCACACAGACAACAAGCTCACATTAGGCCCATCATACTGAATGAGCAAAAGCTGAAAGCATTCGCTTTGAGAAGCAGAACAAAACAAGAATGTCCCCCCCTCACTACTCTTATTCAACATAGTACTAAAAGTCCTAGCCAGAGCAATCAGGCAAAGAAAGAAATAAAACGCATCCAAATAAGAGAGGAATACGAAATATTCTCTGTTTGCAAATGATATGCCTCTATACCTAGAAAATCTCATGGTCTCTTTCCAAAAGCTGCTAGATCTTATCAACAACTTCAGCAAAGTTTCAGGGTACAAAATCAATATCCAAAATCTGTAGCATATCTATTCCTTTGGACATTGTTATGTCCAAGCTCAGTACCAAATCAAGAATGCAATCCCATTCGTAATAGCTACAATAAAATAAAATAAGATAAAATACCTAGGAATATAGCTAACGAGGGAGGTGAAAATTCTACAACAGGAATCATCAAAGACTGCTAAAGAAAACAGAAATGACACAAATGGATAAACATTCCATGATCATGGACAAGACGAATCAATATTGTTAAAATAGCCAAAATGCCCAAAGCAATTTTTAGGTCCAATGCTATTCCTATAAAACTACTTATAAGATTTTTTACAGAAATGAAAAAATAAAAACTATTCTGAAATTCATATGGGACCAAAAAAGAGCCTGAATAGCCAAAGCAATCCTTAGCAAACATACAAACAAAAAAGCTGAGACATCACATTACCTAACTTCAAACTGTTCCACAAGTCTACAGTAACCAAAACAGCATGGTACTGATACAAAAACAGACTCACAAACCAATGGAACAGAGTTAAGAGCTCCAAAATAAAGTTGTATAACTACAACCATCAAATTTTCAACAGTTAACAAAAACGAGCAATGGGGTAAGAACTTCTCTTCAATAAATGGTTCTGGGGTAAGTGGCTAGTCATATGCAGAAGATTGAAACTGAACCCCTTCTTTACACCATGTACAAAAATTAACTCAAGATGGATTAAAAACTTAAAATGTAAAACCCAAAATTATAAAAATTCTGGAAGACATCCTAGGCAATACCATTCTGGACATAGGAACCAGCAAAGATTTTATGATGAAGACACCAAAAGCAATTGCAACAAAAGTGAAAATTGACAAATTCAGTCTAATTAAACTAAACAGTTTCTGCACAGCAAAGGAAACCATCATCAAAGTGAACAGGCAACCTATAGAATGGGAGAAAATTTTTGCAGTCTATCCATCTGACAAAGATCTAATATCCAGAGTCTACAAGAAACTTAAACAAATTTCCAAGAAAAAAAAAAAAACAATAAAAAGTGAGCAAACAACATGAACAGACATTTCTCAAAAGAAGACCTACGAGCAGCCAACAAGCATATGAAAAAATCCTTAACATCACTGGTCACTAGAGAAATGCAAATCAAAACCACAATGAGATACTATTTCACACCAGTCAGAATGGCTATTATTAACAAGTCAAAAAATAACAGATGCTTCCAAGCCTGCAGAGAAAGGAATGCTTATACACTGCTGGTAGAAACTAGTTCAGCCATTGTGGAAAGCATTTTGGCAATTTCTCCAACAAATTAAAACAGAACTACCATTTGACCCGGCTATCCCATTATTAGGTATCTACCCCAAAGGAATTTAAATTGTTCTGGCATAAAGACACATTCACATATGTGTTCATCATGCCACTATTAACAATAGCAAAAACATGAGTCAATGAATCGCCTATCAATGGCAGACTGGATGAAAAGTGTGTTATGTATACACCACGGAATACTACACAGCCAAAGAAAATGAGATCAGGTTCTTACAGTAACATAGATGGAGCTGGAGGCCATTATCCTAAGCAAGCTAGTCAGAAACAGAAAATCAAATACTACATGTTCTCACTTATAAGTAGGGGCTAAACGCTGAGTACACATAGACACAAAGAAATGAATAGACACCACCAAGGCCAAGTTGAGGGTGGAGGGTGGGGAACAGGGTTAAGATTTTAAAAATACCTATCAGATACTATGCAAATTACCAAGGTGATGAAATAATCTGTACACCAAACCCATGCACATGCAATTTATTTATCTATATAACAAACTTGCACATGTATGCCTCAAAGGAAAATCAAAGCTTATAAAGGAAATAAGTGGCATAAAGAACAATCACAATCCTTTGGCTTTGAGTATTGGAAGGTATTAATCGGTTGACTGTCTGATGAAGCCCAGAATATTACTCTCAATGGCCTAAGAACCACTCCCTCCCCCATCCCCCCACAGTGGCTGTGGTAGACTTGCCCAAGGAGAGTGGGGAGCCCAGACCCGCCTAAACCTGTCCCCAACCTGATAGTATTCCTCCACCCAACCTGGCAGCTCAACACAAAGGACAATAAGTTTTGGGAGCTTTATGGCCCTGCTCATTCTTAAAGATCAGAATATTTCCCCTGGACAACTTGGGGCAAACTCAAACCCCATTGCTACTAACACAGCTAGTGCTCTTTGCAAGTGCCACCTCCTGGCTGGAGGCAAACAAACTCAGGCCATTATAGCATCTTTCAGCAGAATAACACTTCACCCAGGGAGGAGGAGAAGGCTGCATGATGCATGATATGCACTAACACCACAGTCCACAACACCCTGGCTAACCAGAGGTCCTGAGTCTGTCCACATGACAAGTGCACTACTAGTATAACCAGCATTTGAGAAAACCAGCATACTAAGTCCATATACAACAAAGAATCTCACAGAGTCTATGTCATTCCCCTGCCACCTCCATCAGAGGTGTTGCTGGTATCCACTGCTGGGAAACTTGTAGTGAGGTCACATTACTGGTTTCTTTGCAGACATTCCCCAGACCCAGCCCAGAGCCTGGTAGCCCTAGTGTGAGGACAGATCCAGAAGAGCAATAAAAATTACGGCAGTCTGGTTCTCAGGATCTCCCATTCCTAGGGGAAGGGGGAGAGTATCATATCAAGACAACACCCTGTGGGATGAAAGAATATAAACTACAGCCCTTGAGTCCCAGATCTCTTTGCTAATGGGAAATTTCTTATAGCAGAGACACAATTGCAGTGCTGGGAGCAGTAGTGAAAATCTAACCTCTACCCCAACAGGGAGGCAGCCTCTGTAATCATGAAGGACCTTGAAGAAAGGGTCCTTGCTCCCCCATACACCATTGCAGACACAGCTGGAGCTTCTACCATGGTAATGCAGCATGGATACATCTATAGACAGCCTTCCTGGAACAATTCAGCATGACTGCAGCCTCACAGAAGGAACACTTCCCAGATTTCAGGCCTGTACAAGAGGCAGTCACAATTCCTCCCTACTTGGAAGATTCACACTCCTGCAGATAAAAAAAGATGCCTGCCTGATCTGAATAGTTGGAACACTGAGACAGGAGAGAGATTGTGAAGTGGATTGCTTTTCTGCTTTGCCTGGCATCGGATCTGAGGTAACTCCCACCCTTTACCCTCATAAAAACCCCAGGTACCTACCCAGGGATACCTCCCCTATTGACCTGAAGCCTGAATCAACAACTCAGTAAAAAAAATACTGTGGAAATAAATAAATAAATATAAGCTGTGCACTATAAGAGAATGAGATAAGCTTCAAGAGATCCCTGCCATTCTAACCCCATAGAAGACAGTGAAATTGCCCAGACACCAAGTATGTGACTACCACAACTAGCATCTGGGAAAGCCAGTGCATAAAGGCTCTCTATAACTGAGGAACTTATACCTTCACCCTTAAAGGCATGAATAATCAAATTAGGCTAAAATACACTATAAACATGACAGTCAGATCCTTAAGAGGGGAGAAAAAAATAAAAAACACTGTAGTCCAATCAATGATAATTCAAGAAAGATTTGAAGAAATAGTCTACCCAAATGAGAAGGAAACAGAAAAGTAACTCTGGTAATATGACAAAACAGGATTCTTATAACTCCCCCAAAAGATTACACTAGCTTTCTAACAACAGATTCAAATCAAGAAGAAATCTCTGAAATACCAGATAAAAAATTCAGAAGGTTGATTATTAAGCTACTCAAGGAAATACCATGGAAAGGTGAAATCACTTTAAAAAATTCTAAAAAGAAATCCAGGATATGAATGAAAAATGTTCCAGGGAAATAGATCTTATAAAGAAAAGCAATCAGAACTTTAAATAAAAAGACACACTCAGAGAAACACAAAATTCAGTGGAAAGTTTCAGCAATAGACTAGTACAAGTAGAAGAAAGAATTTCAGAGCTCAAAGAAAAGGATCTTGAATTAGCCCATCAGACAAAGAAACAGAAAAAAAATTTTAAAAAATAAACTAAGTCTCCAAGAACTATGGGATTGTGTAAAACAGCCAAACTTAAGAATTAGTGTTGTTCTGAGGGAGAAGAGAAGTCAAAAAGTTTGGAAAAATATTTGAGAGAATAATTGAGGAAAACTTACTGGGTCTTGCCAGAGATCTGAACATCCACATACAAGAAGCTCAAAAAACAAACAAATGAACAAACAGAACAACAACAAAAAAAAACTCCTGGGAAATTCATTGCAAAAAGATCATTACAAAGGCACATAGTCATCAGGCTATCAAAAGTCAAAATGAAGTAAAAAAAAAGAAAAAAAACCTTAAGAGCTGTGAGACAAAAGTATCAGGTAACCTATAAAAGACAACCTATCAAACTAATGACAGATTTCTCAGCAGATGCCTTACAAGCCAGAAGGAATTGGGATTCTATCTCCCTTAAACAAAATAATTGTAAGCCAAAAATTTTTTATCCAACAAAACTAAGCTTCATAAATGAAGGAGAGATAAAACATTTTCTGACAATTCTGAGGAAATTTGTCACTACCAAACCAGCACTATAAGAAACGCTAAAAGGAGTTCTAAGTCTTGAAACAAAAGTGTGATGTACACCAAAATAGAATCTCCTGAAAGTATAAATCTCTCAGGGCCTATATAACAATAACAAAATGCAAAAATAAATAAATAAATAATCTAGGCAAATGCTAACATAATAAATAGAATAGTACCTCACATCTCAATTATAACATTGAATGTAAATGGCCTAAATACTCTACTTAAATGATAAAAAATGGCAGAATAAATAAAGAATCACCAACCAAATATCTGCTGTCTTCAAGAGACTCATCTAACACATAAGGACTAAAATAAACTTAATGTAAAAGGTTGGAAAAAGATACGCTCTGCAAATGGAAACCCAAAGTGATCAGGAGTAGCTATTCTT
The DNA here is from genome assembly GCA_036589455.1 of Ateles fusciceps. Taxonomy (NCBI): domain Eukaryota; kingdom Metazoa; phylum Chordata; class Mammalia; order Primates; family Atelidae; genus Ateles; species Ateles fusciceps. The sequence continues at coordinate 20,391 of JAZHEH010002776.1, forward strand.
ATATCAGACAAAACAGACTTAAAGAAAAATATTGTATGATAATAAAAGGATTAGTCCAATAGCAAGATATTACATTATTAAACTTATATGCACCTAACACTGGAGCTCTCAGATTTATGAAACTATTAACACTAGACCTAAGAAATGAGAAAGACAGCAACACAATATAGTAATGAACTTTAGTACTCCACTGACAGCACTAGACAGACAAGCAAGACAGAATGTCAACAAAGAAACGATGGACTTAAACTATACCCTAAAATAAATTAATTTGACATGTATTTACAAAACATTATTCTCAACTGCAGAACATACATTATTTTCAGCACATAAAGCCTTCTCCAAGATAGACCATATGATAGGCCACAAGTCTTAATAAATTTAAGAAAATAAAAATCATGTCAAGTATCTTCTCAGACCACAGTGGAATAAAACAGAAAATTAATTTCAAAAGGGATCTTCAAAACTATACAAATACATGGAAAATTATCAGCTCTTGAATTATTTGGGGTTAGTAATGAAATCAAGATGCACCTTAAAAACTCTTTGAAATGAATGATAGTTATGATAAAACTTAAAGCCTATGGGATACGGCAAAATTTGTGCAAGAGAAAAGTTTATAGCATTAAATACCTACATCTAAATGTCTGAAAGAGCACAATTAGACAAACTAATGTCACAACTTAGGGAACTAGAGAAACAAGCAGAGACTAAACCCAAAGCAAAAGAAGAACAGAAATAACAAAGATCAGAACAGAATTAAATACAATTGAAACAAAAAAGATAAATGAATCAAAAAGTTCATTATTTGAAAAGATAAGCAAAATTGATAGACCATTAATAAGAGTAACCAAGAAAGAGGAGAAGATCCAAATAAGCTCAATTAGAAATGAAACTGGAGATATTACAATCTATGCCACAGAAATACAAAAGATCATTCAAGGCTACTGTGAACACCTTTATGCACAAAACTAGAAAATCTAGAGGAGAGAATAAATTTCTAGAAATATGCAACCCTCCTAGGTTAAATTAGGAAGAAATAGAAACTCTAAAGAGACTAATTGAAAAAAAAATTTTCAACACAAAAACATCCAGGACCAGATGGATTCACAGCTTAATTCTATCAGATATTCAAAGAATTGGTATCAATCCTCCTGAAACTATTCCAAAAGATAGAGAAAGAAGGAAACTTCTCAAAATTATTCTATGAAGCCAGTATCACCCTGATACCAAAAAACAGGAAAGAACATAACAGAAAAAAAAGAAAACTACAGACCAACATCTCTAATGAAATAGATGCAAATGTCCTCAACAAAATACTAGCTAACTGAATCCAACAGGATATTAAAAAGATAGTCCACCATGATCAAGTGGATTTTATACCAGGGATACAGGGATGGTTTAACATAGGCAAGTCAATAAATGTAATACATTACATAAAGATAATTAAAAACATAAGCCATATGATCATCTCAGTAGATGCAGGAAAAGTATTTCATAAAGTCCAGCATCCATTTATGATTTAAAAATCCTCAACAAAATAGGCAAAGAAGGGACTTACCTCAAAGTAATAAAAACAATATATGACAAACCCATAGCCAACATTATACTGAATGGGAAAAAGCTAAAAGTATTCCCTTTGGTAACTGGAGCAAGACAAGTATGTCCACTTTCACCACTTCTATTTAAAATAATAATGGAAGTCCTGACCAGAGCAATCGGACCAGATAAAAAGATAAAGGGCATTCAAATTGGAAGAGAGGAAGTCAAACTCCTGCTTTTCACTGATGATACAATTGTATACACAGAAAACTCTCAAGATTCATCTACAAGCTCCTAGACCTGATAAACAAATTTAGTAAAGTCTCAGGGTACAAAATCAATGTACACAAATTAATAGTACTACTATACACCAACAACGACCAAGCTAAGAATCAAATCAAGACCTCAATCCCTTTACAACAGCTGCAAATATATATATATATATATATATATATATATATATGTTAAATACTTAGAAACATACTTAACCAAGGACATGAAATATCACTACAAAGACAACTAAAAAACACTGCTGAAAGAAATCTTAGATGACACAAACAAATGGAAGCACATCCCATGCTCATAGATGGGTATAATCAATATTGTGAAAATGGCCATACTGCCCAAATCTACAGATTCAATGTGATTCCTACCAAAATACCATCATCATTCTTCACAGAACTAGAAAAAAATATATAAAATTCATATGGACCCAAAAAGAGCCTGCATAGACAAAGAAATACTAAGCAAAAAGAACAAATCTGGAGGCATCACATAACCTAAGTTCAAATTACGCTGCAAGGCTGTAGTCAACAAAACAGCCTGGTATGTATAAAAATAGGTACATAGACTAATGGAACAGAATAGCAAATCTAGAATTAAAACCAAATACTTATACAAAGTATACAAAACCATACAAAAACGTAAATTGGGGAAAGGACACTCTATTCAAAAAATGGTGCCGGGAAAACTGGCAAGACACATGTAGAAGAATTGAAATTGGATTCTTGTTTCTCACCCTTATATAAAAATCAACTGAAGATAGATCAAAGACTTAATCTAAAACGCAAAACCATACAAATTCTAGAAGATAATATCAGAAAATATCTTCTAGACATTGACTTAGGCAAAGAATTCATGACTATGATACCAAAAGCAACAAAAACAAAAATAAATAAATGAGATCTAATTAAATGAAAACCTTTAAGAAAATCTTCACAAACTATATATACAACAAAGAACTAATATCCCACATCTACAAGGAACTCAAATCAGCAAAAAAATAAATAAATAATCTCTTTGAAAAGTGGGCAAATGACATGAATAGACATTTGTCAAAAGAAGATATACAAATGGCCAGCAAATATTAGCTATATTGAGCATTATGAAAAAAAGGCTCAACATCACTAATCATCAGGGAAATGCAAATAAAACCACAATAAGATCTCACCTTACTCCTGCAAGAATAGCCATAATTAAAAAGTCAAAAAACAATAGGTGTTGGTGTGGATGTGGTGAAAGGGGAACATTTTAACATTGCTGGTAAGAATGTAAACTAGTACTACTACTATGGAAAACAGGATGGAGATTCTTTAAACAACTAAAAGAACAATGGTTTGAGTTAACAATCCCACTACCAGCTGTCTACCCAAACTAATATAAGTCATTATATGAAAAAGACACATGTGCCTGTATGTTTATAGCAGCATGGAGTAGATAAGTAAAACGTGATATATATATATATATATATACACACACACATGGTGTGTATGTGTATGTATGTATATATATATATGTATGTGTGTGTATATATATATAACATATATGTGTATATATATATATATATACACGCACACACATACACACCATGGAATACTACTGAGCCATAAAAAAGAATGAAATATTATCTTCTGCAGCAATTTGGATGAAACTGGAGGCCATTATTCTAAGTGAAGTAACTCAGGAGTGGAAAACCATATTTTGTTATGTTGTCACTTATAAGTGGGAGCTAGCTATGAGGATGCAAAGGCATAAGAATAATATAATGGACTTTGGTGCCTTGAGAGGGAAGGTTGGGAAGGGGGTGAGGGATAAAAGACTACCTATCAGGTACAGCATATACTGCTCAGGTGATGGGTGCATCAAAATCTCAGAAATTACCACAAAAGAACTTATCTCTATAATAAAAAACTACCTGCACCCCCAAAATTATTGTAACAGAAATAAAAATTAATTATTAAAAATAATAATAAAATAAAATATAAGACTGGGAAAATTTTTACTCAAATCAGAAGACATAAATTCAAATACCTTCAGGAGTCAAACAGCACTAATATTTTTACGTCACTTACTATATGCCAGGCGGTGTTCTAAGCACTTTATGAATATTAAGACATTTAACATTTTAACAGCTCTATGAGATAGGTACCATGCTATTATTAACTTAAATTTTTACTGATGCAGGAACTAAAGCACAGAGAGTAATTAGCCCAAAATCACACAGCTGTCAAATGGAAAAGCTAGAACTCAGACCCAAGCAATCTGGCTCCAGAGATCATATTCTTAATTATCACTCCATTCCACTTCTCAGGCATTAGAGAAAATGTGTGAAGACACCTGGTATAAGATCCTAGGGAGAAGTGGGTACTGTGTTAAAAACTAGACTAAGATTTTTGGATTCAAAAATTTAAAAGAAAATAATTAGGCTAGCCAAACAAAACACATCCATGGGCCTAATTTTACCCTAGAGGTCACCAGTGTGCAAAGAGCACTAGATGACTTCAAGCTTTGACATTCCACAATCCTGCAAGAATCTAAATCACACACAACTAACTCTTGCCTGTCTTTGGAGATGAAGTAATGTCAGAGAGATGGCTTCTTCAGAGATTTAATATTTTAACCATCATTTATTTCCCAACTTACCTTACCATCCCCATCGTGCAACACACAAGACCTTCATTGCCTGCTAGAGAGGGCAGAAATAGGACTGCAGAGGGTTTTATTTCCTTCTTCTTCAGTTGCAGTTCTGCTGAAAGAAAACAAAAAGAACCACTTGTAGTTCTCCAAGGAGTTTATGATTGCTAATCGGATATTACTGATGCCCCTTCTGCATCTTCAGTATAGAAAGACGCAGGTGTATCTACCCCATAGAGACCCCCACATTTTTATTCTTGAGAGAGGCAAAGCTTGTTGTAATGACCTCAGTTACAAGATGTCAAAAACAGTATAAGGCTGGGAATCCAGCCCTGCAGGAGAAATTTAAGTGGTCTAACCTCCACTAGAAAAATGAAAGCCATGGGATAACCTCAAGACTTCAGATGCCTTCACAGGCTGAGGACAAGTTATTCTAGTGACAGGGGGTTAAATAAGCAGTCAGTGAACGACACCATAACTGCATAGTGAGGTAAACCAACTGGATAGGCAGAATTCTAAAATAACCCCCCAAGATTTTCCACCCCCCATTATGTACATGCCCTGCATAATCCCCCAGACTGTGAATATAATTAGGTTATATTAGATGGCACAGTTGGCTTTAAGAAAGGGAGATTATCCAGAAAACATGAGAAGGACTCAATGTGCCATTGCTGGCTTGAAGATGAAGGGGCCATGGGCCAAGGAATGTAGGTGGCCTCTAATAGCTGAAAATAGTCCCTGGCTTGTAGAAAGCTAGGAAATGGGGGCATCAATTCTTCAACTTCAAGGAATCAAATTTTGTGAACAAGAAAGAGCTGGTGTGGCTTTTTCCCCCAGAGCCTCTAGTTGACAACTCAACATAGCTGCCATCTTCATTTAAGCCTTTGCGATACTCTGAAGAGAGAACCCAGTTTGGAAGTACATTTTTTTCACCCAGTAACTACAGTTAAGAACTCAGTATGGCTGAGGTGTAAGGGATCACTCCTGTAATCCCAACACTTTGGGAGATCAAGGTAGGACTATGGCTTTAAGTCAGGAGTTTGAGACCAGCCTGGGCAACAAAGTGAAACTTTAGTCTCTAAAAATAAAAATAAAAATTAGCCGAGCAAGGTAGTGTGCACCTCTAGTCCTAGCTACTCAGGAGGCTGAGGATTGCTCAATCCCAGGAGTTTGAGGCTGCAATGAGCTATGATTGCACTACTGGACTCCAGCCTGGGTGATGGAGTGAGACCCTCTAAAACAGAAAAAAAAAAAAAAAAAAGAACTCACGATCAGCAAAACCTTGATTTCAGCCTTGTCATATCCTGAGCAAAACACTTAGTCATGCTGTGCCAGACTTCTGACATATAGAACTGTGAAAGGTGAATTGGATGTTGTTTTAAGTCTCTAAGTTTGTGGTAATTTAGTATGCAGCAATAGCAAACTAATACAAAAACAAACCAATAAAACTTTCGCTTGTCCTAGAGTTGTGGTTAATATAACCAAATAGTATACGTCTCTTGGAAGTCTTGGGAGCCTCTCAGGCTATCTCTAAGGAAAGAAAATGTGAAGAAAAAGGCCTTGGAGAGTTTGCCTCCATACCTCTGAGTGATTGACATTTACAATAGAAGTAGTCTGCGGAATTAAAAGGAGAAAGTTGAGCTATTCCTGACCTCATGCCTAATAGACAAGGTCAGGGAGGATATTTGCTTTCATTGAGGGTCTATTATGTGTCCGGACAGAGAGGATGATAAAGCTCCTAAGGTTCAAAAAAAAGCCCTTTCATGGTATCCTAACATTTGTTGACAGAACAGGAGGCTAGTGCCTTGCTTGAGACTGTGTTTGGAAGCCTCAGTTTAGATTGCTATTTTTTTCTCTTTTTTTTAAATTATAGTTTAAGTTCTGGGATACATGCATGTGCAGAATGTGCAGGTTTGTTACATAGGTATATACGTGCATGGTGGTTTGCTGCACCCATCAACCCGTCCTCTACATGAGGTATTTCTCCTAATGCTATTCCTCCCCTTGTCCCTCATCTCCTGATAGGCCATGGTGTGTAATGTTCCCTTCCCTGTATCCACGTGTTCTCATTATTCAACTCCCACTTATGAGTGACAACATGCGGTGCTTGGTTTTCAGTTCCTGTTAGTTTGCTAAAAATGAACGTTTCCAGCTTCATCCACTTCCCTACAAAGGACATGAACTAATCTTTATTACAGCTGCAGAGTATTCCATGGTGTATATATGCCACATTTTCTTTATCCAGTCTATATTGATGCACATTTGTTTTGGTTCCAAGTCTTTGCTACTGTCAATAGTGCTGCAATAAACATACATGTGCATGTGTCTTTATGATAGAATGATTTATAATCCTTTGGGTATATACCCAGTAATGGGATTGCTGGGTTAAATGGTATTTCTAGTTCTAGATCCTTGATGAATTGCCACACTATCTTCCACAATGGCTGAACTAATTTACACTCCCACCAACAGTGTAAAAGTGTTCCTATTTCTCCACAATCTCTCCAGCATCTGTTGTCTCCTAACTTTTTAATGATTGCCATTTCAACTAGCGTGAGATGATATCTCAATGTGGTTTTGATTTGCATTTCTCTAACGACCAGTGATGATGAGCTTTGTTCCATATATTTATTTGCCACACAAAAGTGTCTGTTCATATTCTTCACCCATTTTGTTGGGATTGTTTTGTTTGTTGTTTGTTTTTTTTGTGTGTGTGGTTTTTTTTTTTGTAAATTTGTATAAGTTCTTTGTAGATTCTGGATATTAGCCCTTTGTCAGATGCAAAATTTTCTCCCATTCTTCAGGTTGCCTGTTCACTCTAATGATAGTGTCTTTCACTGTGTAGAAGCTCTTTAGTTTAATTAGGTCCCAGTTGTCAATTTTGGCTTTTGTTGCCATTGCTTTGGTGTTTTAGTCATAAAGTCTTTGCCTATACCTATACTGAATAGTATTGCCTAGGTTTTCTTCTATGGTTTTTACGGTTTTAGGTCTTATGTTTGTCTTTTATCCATATTGAGTTAATTTTCGTATAAGATATAGGGAAGTAGTACAGATTTAGTTTTCTGCAAATGACTAGCCAGTTTTCCCAACACCATTTATTAAATAGGGAATTCCTCCCCATTGCTTGTTTGTGTCAGATTTGTCAAAGATCAGACAATTGTAGATGTGTGACATTATTTCTGAGGCCTCTGTTCTGTTCCATTTTTCTACATATCTGTTTTTGGTACCAGTACCATGCTGTTTTGGTTACTGTAGCCTTGTAGTATATTTTGGAGTCAGATAGCCTGATGCCTCCAGTTTTGTTCTTTTTGCTTAGGATTGTCTTGGCTATACAAGCTCTTTTTTGGTTCCATAAGAAATTTAAAGTAGTTTTTTTCTAATTCTGTGAAGAAAGTCAATGATAGCAGCCGGGCGCAGTGGCTCAAGCCTGTAATTCCAGCACTTTGGGAGGTCAAGGTGGGCAGATCACGAGGTCAAGAGATCAAGACCATCCTGGCCAACATGGTGAAACTCCATCTCTACTAAAAATACAAAAATTAGCTGGGCGTTGTGGCGTGTGCCTGTAGTCCCAGCTACTCGGGAGGCTGAGACAGAAGAATTGCTTGAACCCGGGAGGCGGAAGTTGCAGTGAGCCGAGATTGTGCCACTGCACTCCAGCCTGGTGCCTGGTGACAGAGTGAGTCTCTGTCTCAAAAAAAAAAAAAAAAAAAAAAAAAAGTCAATGGTAGCTTTATGGGGATAGTATTGAGTCTATAAATTACTTTGGGCAGTATGGCCATTTTCACAATATTGACTCTTCCTATTCATGAGCATGAAACATGTTTCCATTTGTTTGTGTTCTCTTTTATTTCCTTGAGCAGCAGTTTGTAGGTCTCCTTAAAGAGTGCCTTCACATTTCTTGCGAGTTGTATTCCTAGGTATTTTATTCTCTTTGTAGCACTTGTGAAAGGGAGTTCATTCATGATTTGGCTCTCTGTTTGTCTGTTATTGGTGTATAGGAAAGTCTGTGATTTTTGCCTATTGATTTTGTTTTCTGAAATGTTGCTGAAGTTGCTTATCAGCTTAAGGAGATTTTGGGCTGAGACAACAGAATTTTTTAAAATACAGTCATATCATCTGCAAAAAGAGATTATTTGATTTCCTTTCTTCCTATTTGAATACACTTCATTTCTTTCTCTTGCCTGATTTCCCTGGCCAGAAATTCCAATACTATGTTGAATAGGAGTGGTGAGAGAGGGCATCCTTGTCTTGTGCCGGTTTTCAAAAGGAATGCTTCCCGTTTTTGCCCATTCAGTATGATACTGGCATTGGGTTTGTCATAAATAGCTCTTATTATTTTGAAATATGTTCCATCATACCTAGTTTCTTGAGAGTTTTTCACATGAAAAGGTGTTGAATTTTATTAAAGGCCTTTTCTGAATCTATTGAGATAATCATGTGGTTTTTGTCACTTGTGTTTATGTTATGAATTATGTTTGCAGATTTGCATATGTTGAACCAATCTTGCATCCCAGGGATGAAACTAACTTGATTGTGGTGGATAAGTTTTTTGTTGCGCTTCTGGATTCTGTTTGCCAATATTTTATTGAGAATTTTTACATCAGTGTTCATCAGAAATATTAGTCAGAAATTTTCTTTTTTTGTTGTGTCTCTGCCACCTTTTGGTATCAAGATAATGCTGGCCTCACAAAATAAGTTAAGGAGGAGTCTCTTTTTCTATTGCTTGAAATAGTTTCATGAGGAATGATTCCAGTTCCTTTTTGTACCTCTGATAGAATTCAGCTGTGAATCTGTCTTTTCCCAGGCTTTTTTTGGTTGGCAGGCTACAAATTATGGCCTCAACTTCAGAACTTGTTATTGGTTTAATCATAAATTCTACTTCTTTCTGGTTTAGTCTTGGGAGGGTGTATGTTGCCAGGAATTTATCCAGTTCTTCTAGATTTTCTAGTTTATTTGTGTAGAGGTGTTTACAGTATTCTACAAACTACCATTATAGTATATATATGGTAGTTTGTATTTCTGTGGGATCAGTGGTGATCTCCCCTTTGTCATTTTTTATTGCATCTATTTGATTCTTCTCTCTTTTCTTCTTTATTAGTCTGACTAGTGGTCTATCTATTTTGTTAATATTTTCAAAAAACAGCCCCTGAATTCATTGATTATTTGAAGGGTTTTTCATGTCTCTATCTCCTTTATTTCTGTTCTGATCTTAGTTATTTCTTGTTTTCTGCTAGCTTTTGAATTTGTTTGCTCTTGCTTCCCTGGTTCTTTTAATTATGATGTTAGGGTGTTGATTTTAGATTTTTCTTTCTTTCTCCTGTGGGGCATTCAACACTATAAATTTCCCCTCTAAACACTGCTTTAGCTGTGTCCCAGGAATTCTAGTATGTCATATCTTCATCCTCATTGGTTTAAAGAACTTATTTTCTTTTCTGTCTTAATGTCATTATTTACCCAGTATTCATTCAGGAGCAGGTTGTTCAGTTTCCATGAAGTTGTGAGGTTTTGAATGAGTTTCTTAATTATGAGTTCTAATTTGATTGCACTGTGGTCTGAAAGACTGGTTATGATTTCCATTCTATTGCATTTGCTGAGGAGTCTTCTACTTCCAATTATGTGGTCAAATTTAGAATAAGTGTGATGTGATGCTGAGAAGAATGTATATGCTGATGATTTGTGGTTGAGAGTTCTGTAGATGTCTATTAGATCTACTTGGTCAAGAGCTGTGTTCAAGTCCTGAATATCCTTGACAATTTTCTGTCTCGTTGATCTAATATTGATAGTAGGATGTTAAAGTCTCCCACTATTCTTGTGTGAGAGTCTAAGTCTCTTTGTAGGTCTCTTAAGAACTTGCTTTATGAATCTGGGTGCTCCTGTATTGGGTTTATATAGACTTACGATAGTTAGCTCTTCTTGTTGCAGTGATCCCTTTACCATTATGTAATACTCTTCTTTGTCTTTTTTGATCTTTGTTGGATTAAAGTCTGTTTTATCAGAGACTAGGATTGCAAGACCTCCTTTTTTTTTCTTTGCTTTATTTTGAGCCTATATGTGATTTTGCACAAGAGATATGTGTCCTGAATACAGCGCATTGATGGATTTTGACTCTTTATCCAATTTTCCAGTCTGTGTCTTCTAATTGGGGCATTTAGCCCATTTACATTTAAGGTTAATATTGTTATGTGTGAATTTGATCCTGTCATTATGATGCTAGCTGGTTATTTTGCCTGTTAGTTGATGCAGTTTCTTCATAATGTCAATGGTCTTTACAATTTGGTACAGTTTTTCAGTGGCTGGTACTGGTTTTTCCTTTCCATATTTAGTTTTGTTTTTTCCTTCCAGGAGCTCTTGTAAGGCAGGCCTGGTGGTGACAAAATCTTTCAGTATTTGCTTGTCTGTAAAGGATTTTATTTCTCCTTCGCTTATAAAGCTTAGTTTGGCTGGATATGAAATTCTGGGTCAAAATTCTTTTCTTTAAGAATGTTGAATATTGGTTCCCACTCTCTTCTGGATTGTAGGGTTTCTGCCAAGAGATCTGCTGTTAGTCTGAAGGGCTTCCTGCTATGGGTAACCCGACCTTTCTCTCTGGATGCCCTTAACATTTTTTTCCTTAATTTCAACCTTGATGAATCTGACAATTATGTGTCTTGGGCTTGTTTTTCTCAGGAATATCTTTGTGGTAGTCTCTGTATTTCCTAAATTTGAATGTTGGCCTGTCTTGCTAAGTTGGGGAAGTTCTCCTGTATAGTATCCTGGAGTGTTTTTTCAACTTGGTTTCATTCTCCCTGTCACTTTCAGTTACACCAATCAAACACAGCTTTGGTCTTTTCACATAATCCCATATTTCTTGGAGGCTCTGTTCATTCCTTTTCATTCTTTTTCTCTAATCTCGTCTTCATGTGTTATTTCCTGTATTCATGCTTTATTTTATTAAGTTGATCTTCAATGTCTGATATCCTTTCTTCTGCTTGATCAATTTGGCTATTGATAATTGTGTATGCTTCACAAAGTTCCTGTGCTGAGTTTTTTAGCTCCATCAGGTATTTATGTTCTTCTATAAACTGGTTATTTTAGATAGCAGTTTCTCTAACCTTTTAGTAAAATTCTTAGCTTTCTTGCATTGGGTTAAGAATATGCTCCTTTAGCCCAAAGGATTTTGTTATTACCCACCTTCTGAGGCCCAGTTCTGCCAATTCATCAAACTCATTCTCCATCCAGTTTGTTCCCTTGCTGATGAGGAGTTGTGATCCTTTAAAGGAGAAGACGTATTCTGGTTTTTGGAATTTTCAGCCTTTTTGCACTGGATTTATCTACCTTTGGTCTTTGATGTTGGTGAACTTTGGATGGGTTGGTGACCCATCCAAAGGTCGTGTGGACATCCTTCTTGCTGATGTTGATACTATTACTTTCTGTTTGTTAGTTTTCCTTCAAACTCAGGCCCCTTTGCTGCAGGTCTGCTGGAGTTTGATGGAAGTACACTCCAGACCCTGTTTGCCTGAGTATCACCAGTGGACGCTGCAGAACAGCAAAGATTGCTGCCTCGTCCTTCCTCTGGAAGTTTCATCTCAGAGAAGCACCTGCCAGATGCCAGCTGGAGCTCTCCTGTATGAGGTGTCTGTTGACCCTTGCTGGGATGTGTCTTCCAGTCAAGAGGCAAGGGGGTCAGGGACCCACTTGAGGAGGCGGTTTGTCCGTTAGCAGAGCTTGAGCACTGTGCTGGGAGATCCACTGCTCTCTCCTGATTGGGGCTGCTGTCTTTCTTTTTGAGATGCCCTTCCCAGAGAGGAGGAATCTAGAGAGGCAGACTGGCTACAGTGACTTTGCTGAGCTGTGGTGGGCTCCATCCAGTTTGAACTTCGAGGCAGCTTTGTTTACACTGTGAGAGGAAAACTGTCTATTCAAACCTAATTAATGGCAGAAGCTTCTCCTCCCACCTAGCTCAAGCATCCCAGGTCAACTCCAAACTGCTGTGCTGGCAGCGAGAATTTCAAGCCAGAGTATCTTAGCTTGCTGGGCTCCATTGGGATGGGATCCACTGAGATAAACTACTTGTCTCCCTGGCTTCAGCCCCCTTTCCAGGGGGAGTGAACGGTTCTGTTTCGCTGGCATTCCTGGCACCACTGGGGTATGAAAAAAAACTCCTGCAGCTAGCTCGGTATCTTTTCAAATGGCCACCCAGTTTTGTGTTTGAAAACCAGGGCCCTGGTGGTGTAGGCACCTAAGGGAATCTCCTGGTCTGTGGGTTGTGAAGACCATGGGAAAAGGGTAGTATCTGGGCTGTATGCACTGTTTCTCACAGCACATTTCCTCGTGGCTTCCCTTGGCTAGGGGAGGGAGTTCCCCCAACACCATGAGCTTCCCAGGTGAGGTTGATTGCTATTATACATCCCAATTTCTCAGTCTGGCATTTCAGCTCCTATATATAATGGTCCTGTATTACCCTTCCTCTTTATTTCATACTCCTTTCCAGTAAGCACTTCTTCTTCAGCTACACAGGTCATTTCCAATTCTATATTCTTTCCTGCCTCTACACAGTCAGTCATGTTTACATCTTTCCTGGGATGCCCTCCAAAATGACCTCTGTTTATTTAAACCTGGCCACTTTTGCAGGCACACTCAGTCCTCCTGTTCTTTAGTGGGTCTCTTTCACCTCTTCTGCCCCTCACTGTACTCTTTGTAGAAGGAGGTTGCTCTTATTTTGATATTTACAGGACAGAAAAGCATCAGAAAGTTGAACCTAGAAGGACAAACACTGCTCAAGTAATCCATGTTTGTCTTTCACTTCTCCAAGGATTAAAGATGTGAGGTCTCTATGGGGTAGACACTACTGGTCTCTCCACACTGAAGACACAGCAGGGGCATCAGTAAAAATTATAAAACAAGGCATAACTACAAAGGAATAAGATACTTTTGTAAAGGAAAGATCACTTCATCAAATGACCAAACATAGCTTCATTAATAAAACACAAATCCATGTGTGTATATGTGTGTGTGTGTCCTGATGTGCTATACAGTACTAAATACCATCATCACATATGAACTATTCTTACCAAAAATGTTTAATCTAAATGCATTTATTCCTTGAGATCTAAATTCCAGTTTTACAGAAAATATAGGGGATGAAGGATCAAATTAAATTACAACCTGAGGAAGTAATTAAACAAACCAAGGATGCAGGACATTTATAAGACAGCTGATCTGGTGTCTTTATTTTTTTTTATTTTTATTTTTTATTGCATTTTAGGTTTTGGGGTACATGTGAAGAACATGCAAAATTGTTGCATAGGTGATACACACATGGCAGTGTGATTTGCTTCCTTCTCCCCATCACCTGTATCTGACATTTCTCCCCATGCTATCTCTCCCCAACTCCCCATCCCCCCACTGTCCCTCCCCTATTTCCCCCCGACAGACCCCAGTGTGTAATGCTCATGTGTTCTCATTGTTCAACACCCGCCTATGAGTGAGAACATGTGGTGTTTGATTTTCTGTTCTTGTGTCGTTTGCTGAGAATGATGGTTTCCAGGTTCATCCATGTCCCTACAAAGGACACAAACTCATCGTTTCTGATGGCTGCATAATATTCAATGGTGTATATATGCCACATTCTCCCTGTCCAATCTATCATCAATGGGCATTTGGGTTGGTTCCAGGTCTTTGCTATTGTAAACTGTGCTGCAATGAACATTCATGTGCATGTGTCCTTATAGTAGAACGATTTATAATCCTTTGGATATATACCCAGTAATGGGATTGCTTGGTCAAATGGAATTTCCTTTTCTAGGTCCTTGAGGAATTGCCACACTGTCTTCCACAATGGTTGAACTAATTTATACTCCCACCAACAATGTAAAAGTGTTCCTATTTCTCCACATCCTCTCCAGCATCTGTTGTCTCCAGATTTTTTAATGATCGCCATTCTAACTGGCATGAGATGGTATCTCAATGTAGTTTTGATTTGCATTTCTCTAATGACCAGTGATGATGAGCATTTTTTCATATGTTTGTTGACTTCATGTATGTCTTCTTTTGTAAAGTATCTGTTCATATCCTTTGCCGACTTTTCAATGGGTTTGTTTGTTTTTCTTGTAAATCTGTTTTAGTTCTTTGTAGATTCTGGTTATCAGCCCTTTGTCAGATGGATAGACTGCAAAAATTTTTTCCCATTCTGTGGGTTGCCGATTCACTCTAATGACTGTTTCTTTTGCCGTGCAGAAGCTGTGGAGTTTGATAAGGTCCCATTTGTCTATTTTTGGCTTTTGTTGCCAATGCTTTTGGTGTTTTGGTCATGAAGCCCTTGCCTACGCCTATGCCCTGAATGGTTTTGCCTAGATTTTCTTCTAGGGTTTTTATGATGTTAGGTCTTATGTTTAAGTCTTTAATCCACTTGGAGTTAATTTTAGTGTAAGGTGTCAGGAGGGGTCCAATTTCCGCTTTCTGCACATGGCTACCCAGTTTTTCCAACACCATTTATTCAACAGGGAATCCATTCTCCATTGCTTGTTTTTGTCAGGTTTGTCAAAGATCAGATGGTTGTAGATGTTTTGTGTTTCCTCCGAGGCCTCTGTTCTGTTCCATTGGTCTATATCTCTGTTTTGGTACCAGTACCATGCTGTTTTGATTACTGTAGCCTTGTAGTATAGTTTGAAGTCCGGGAGTGTGATGCCTCCCGCTTTGTTCTTTTTGCTTAGAATTGACTTGGCTATGCAGGCTTTCTTTTGGTTCCATATGAAGTTTAAGGTGGTTTTTTCCAGTTCTGTGAAGAAGGTCATTGGTAGCTTGATGGGGGATAGCATTGAATCTGTAAATTACTTTGGGCAGTATGGCCATTTTCATGATATTGATTCTCCCTAACCATGAACATGGAATGTTTCTCCATCTGTTTGTGTCCTTTCTTATTTCGTTGAGCAGTCGTTTGTAGTTCTCCTTGAAGAGGTCCTTTACGTTCCTTGTTAGTTGTATTCCTAGGTATTTTATTCTCTTTGTAGCAATTGTGAATGGCATTTCGTTCTTGATTTGGCTCTCCTTAAGTCTGTTATTGGTGTATAGGAATGCTTGTGATTTTTGCACATTGATTTTGTATCCTGAGACTTTGCTGAAGTTGCTTATGAGTTTCCGGAGATTTTGGGCTGAGACGATGGGGTCTTCTACATATACAATCATGTCGTCTGCAAATAGAGAAAATTTGACTTCCTCCTTTTCTGTTTGAATACCCTTTATTTATTTTTCTTGCCTGATTGCTCTGGCTAGAACTTCCAGTACTATATTGAATAGGAGTGGTGAGAGGGCATCCTTGTCTAGTGCCAGATTTCAAAGGGAATGCTTCCAGTTTTTGCTCATTCAGTATGATATTGGCTGTTGGTTTGTTGTAAATAGCTTTTATTGTTTTGAGATACGTCCATCAATGCCTAGTTTCTAGAGAGTTTTTAGCATAAAGGGCTGTTGAATTTCGTCAAAAGCCTTCTCTGCATCAATTGAGATAATCATGTAGTTTTTGTCTTTAGTTCTGTTTATGTGGTGAATTATGTTTATAGACTTGTGTATGTTGGAACCAGCCTTGCATCCCTGGGATGAATCCTACTTGATCATGATGGATAAGCTTTTTGATGTGCTATTGCAATCTATTTATCAGTATTTTATTGAAGATTTTTGCATCTATGTTCATCATGGATATTGGCCAGAAGTTTTCTTTTCTGGCTGAGTCTCTGCCGTGTTTTGATATCAGGATGATGTTGGTCTCATAAAATGAGTTGGGAAGGAGTCCCTCTTTTTGGATTGTTTGGAATAGTTTCAGAAGGAATGGTACCAGCTCCTCTTTGTATGTCTGGAAGAATTTGGCTGTGAACCCATCTGGACTTGGGCTTTTTTGGGTGGTAGGCTCTTAATTGCTGTTTCAACTTCAGTCCTTGTTATTGGTCTATTCAGGGTTTCGACTTCTTCCTGATTTAGGCTTGGGAGGATGCAAGTGTCCAGGAATTTATCCATTTCTTCCTGGTTTACCAGTTTATGTGCATAAAGTTGTCTGTAATAATCTCTGATGATGGTTTGAATTTCTGTGGAATCTGTGGTGTTATCCCATTTGTCGTTTTTTATTGCATCTATTTAATTATTCTCTCTCTCTGTTTTATTAATCTGGCTAGTGGTCTATTTTGTTGATCTTTACAAAAAACCAGCTCCTGAATTTATTGATTTTTTGAAGGGTTTTGTGTGTCTCTATCTTCTTCAGTTCTGCTCTGATCTTAGTTATTTCTTATCTTCTGCTAGGTTTTGAGTTTCTTTGATCTTGCTCCTCTAGTTCTTTCAATTTTGACAATAGGGTGTCAATTTTAGATCTCTCCTTGCTTCTCATGTGGGCATTTATTGCTGTATATTTTCCTCTAGAGACTGCTTTAAATGTGTCCCAGAGATTCTGGTATGTTGTGTCTTCATTCTCATTGGTTTTGAAGAACATCTTTATTTCTGCCTTCATTTCATTGTTTATCCAGTCAACATTCAAGAGCCAATTGTTCAGTTTCCATGAAGCTGTGTGGTTCTGAGTTAGTTTCTGCATTATGAGTTCTAACTCAATTACACTGTGGTCTGAGAGACTGTTTGTTATCATTTCCATTCTCTTGAATTTGCTGAGGTGTGATTTACTTCCAATTATGTGGTGAGTTTTAGAGAAGGTGTGATGTGGTCCTGAGAAGAATGTATATTCTGTGGGTTTGGGGTGAAGAGTTCTGAAAATGTCTATTAGGTTTGCTTGGTCCAGGTCTGCATTCAAGTCCTGGATATCCTTGTTAATATTCTGTCTCATCCATCTGTCTAATATTGACAATGGGGTGTTAAAGTCTTCCACTATTATTGTGTGGGGGTCTGAGTCTCTTTGTAAGTCATTAAGAACTTGCCTTATATATCTGGGTGCTCCTTTATTGGGTGCATATATATTTAGGATCGTTAGCTCTTCTTTTGCATTGATCCTTTTACCATTATGTAATGTCCTTTGTCTCTTTTGATCTTTGTTGGTTTAAAGTCTATTTTTATCAGAGATGAGAATTGCAACTCTTGCTTTTTTTTGCTCTTCATTTGCTTGGTAAATCTTCCTCAATCCCTTTATTTTTGAGCCTTTGTGTATCCTTGCATGTGAGACAGGTTCCCTGGATACAGCACACTGACGGGTTTTGGCTTTTTATCCAATTTGCCAGTCTGTGTCTTTTGATTGGGGCATTTAGCCCATTTACATTTAGGGTTAATATTGTTATGTGTGAATTTGATCCTGCCAGTTTGTTGCCAGCTGGCTGTTTTGCCCATTAGTTGATGCAGTTTCTTCATTTTATTGATGCTCTTTAGCATTTGGTATGTTTTTGAAGTGGCTGGTACTGGTTGTTCCTTTGTATATTTAGTGCCTCTTTCAGGAGCTCTTGTAAAGCAGGCCTGATGGTGATGAAATCTCTGAGTACTTGCTTGTTCGCAAAGGATTTTAGTTTTCCTTCACTTATGAAGCTTAGTTTGGCTGGATATGAAATTCTGGGTTGAAAGTTCTTTTCTTTAAGGATGTTGAATATTGGCCCCAACTCTCTTCTGGCTTGTAGAGTTTCTGCTGAGAGATCTGCTGTGAGTCTGATGGGCTTCCCTTTGTGGGTAACCCGACCTTTCTCTCTGGCTGCCCTTAGCATTTTCTCCTTCATTTCAACCTGGTGAATCTGACGATTATGTGCCTTGGGGTTGCTCTTCTTGAGGAATATCTTTGTGGTGTTTCTCTGTATTTCCTGGACTTGAATATTGGCCTGCCTTGTTAGGTTGGGGAAGTTTTCCTGGATAATATCCTGAAGAGTATTTTCCAGCTTAGATTCATTCTCTCCGTCACATTCAGGTACACCTATCAAACATAGATTAGGTCTTTTCACATAGTCCCATATTTCTTGGAGACTTTGTTCATTCTGTTACCCTTTTTTCTCTAATCTTGCCTTCTCGTTTTATTTCATTGAGTTGATCTTCGACCGCTGATATCCTTTCTTCTGCTTGGTCAATTCGGCTGTTGAAACTTGTGTATGCTTCGTGAAGTTCTTGTGTTGTGTATTTAAGCTCCATCAATTCACTTATATTCCTCTCTAAGTTGTTTATTCTCATTATCATTTCATCAAATCTTTTTTCAAGGTTCTTAGTTTGCATTGGGTTAGAACATGTTCTTTTAGCTCACAGAAGTTTCTTATTACCCACCTTCTGAAGCCTGATTCTGTCAATTCATCACACTCATTCTCCATCCAGCCTTGTTCCCTTGCTGGTGAGGAGTTGTGATCCCTTGTAGGAGGAGAGGCGTTCTAGTTTCGGGTGTTTTCCTCCTTTTTTGCACTGGTTTCTTCCCATCTTTGTGGATTTATCCACCTGTCGTCTTTGTAGTTGTTGACTTTCAGATTGGGTCTCTGAGTGGGTGTCCAGTTTGTTGATGATGAAGTTATTTCTTTCTGTTTCTTAGTTTTGCTTCTAACAGTCTGGCCCCTCTGCTGTAGGACTGCTGAGGTCCACTCCAGGCCCTGCTTGCCTGGGGATCACCTGCAGCAGCTGCAGAACAGTAAGGGTTGCTGCCAGTTTCTTCTTCTGCTATCTTTGCCCCAGAAGGATATCTACCAGATGTCAGTCTAGAGCTCTCCTTTATGAGGTGACTCTTTGGATCTACAGGGGTCAGGGAGCTGCTTGAGGAGACAGTCTGTCCTTTATAGGAGCTCGAGTGATGAGCTGTGAGCTCTGTTGTTCATTCAGAGCTGCTGGGCAGGTACATTTTAAGTCTGCTGCAGCAGAACTCATAAACACCTTTTTTTCCCAGGTGCTCTGTTCTGGGGAGTTACTGTTTTATTTATCAGTTTTCTGTTATGCTGCTGCCTTTTTTTCAGAGCTGCTCTGCCCAGCGAGGAGGCAGCCTAGTCACTGTCTGCCTGCAGAGGCTTTGCTGAGCTGCTGTGGGCTCCGCCCAGCTGCCGTGTGAACTTCCCTGCAGTCCTGTTTATACGGGTGTAGTTAGAACTGCCTAGGCAATGGCGGGCTGCCTCGGCAATGGCAAACTACCCCTGTAGTGGTGGACTGCCTCGGTAATGGTGGATGACCCTCTCCCACAGAGCTGGACCATCCTGGGTTCAGCTGTGCTTGCTGTGAAATTCTCAATCTAGAGTGTTTCCGATTGCTGCTTTTTGTGGGGGGTGGGGCTAGCCGAGCCTGCTCACCTGGCTCCCTGTCTCAGAGCCTTTTTATAGTTGAACGATCGACTGTCTCCCAGGTGTTCCTGTCACCTGTTGAAAAGGTGCCGGGATCTGTGTGATTTCCCTTGTGGCGACCCATTGCACCGGCTGAAACAGTGGTGCTGAGATTTGTGGTGCTTTTGTGCCCAGGATCTTCTGGCCTGGCTCCCTGTTTCAGTCCCCTTTTTAATCAGATGAATGGGCAACTCTGCCTTCCTGGAGCTCCAATCACCAGCTAAATCCGCACCCCGGACCCGTGTATTTTGTATGGAGAACCGCTGCACCAGGGCACCAGTAAAACAGCCATACCAGCCAAAACAGCCACGCTGGCCAAACCAATCACGCTGGTGACCCGTGGGGCTCCTCCGCCTGGGAATCTCCTGGTCTGTTGGCAATAAAAATCCTTCTGGAAATGCGGCATCCACTCACCCTCCGTGCCTTCACTGGGAGCTGCAATCCTGAACTGCTCCTAATTGGCCATCTTGGATTCCTCCTCATGGTCTCTTTAAAATATCAATATCATGAGGGGAAAACAAGTGAGAGGATCATTCTAGATTAAAGAAACATAATGAAGAGACAACTTGAGAACCTTCATTGGATTCTGGTTCAAAAATTCAATATTGGGGGATCTATTCGGGAAAATTTGAATGCGGATTATATATTAGATGATATTGAGATTTATTACTAATTTTCTATACCATGATAATTGTATTATGGTTATATAGTAAAATGCTCTCATTTTTAAAAGTTGCATGCTGAAGTTTTAAGGGTTAAAGTATCATGATATTTGCTACTTACTTTCAAATGGCTAGCCCATTTGAAAGTAAGTAGACAAATATAAAAAGTATATACGCAAAGTAAAATATATAAAGTATATAGACAAAGTAACATTTCTAAGGAAATCTTTGTGGACTATATGTAAAGCTTTAACTGGACAATTCTACAGTTTGGTGGATTTAGCTGTTCAAAGAAGCATACCTAAATACAGCTCAACTTATACCAACAAATGAATGGAAAACAATATGATATCCAAAATGGATAAAGGGAAATCCTAAGCTTGAATTTAAGAAGAAATCAATTGCATAAATACAGGATAAAGAAGATCTGACTTAACAGCAAGTCAAGTGAAAAACACAGAATGAAAAACTAGGCTCCTCAGGTGACTCAGAGGGGAATTTTTAAGCAACAGCCAAAGCATGATTTACATACACATCAAAGACTTAATGAACTTAGTGACTGATCAGACATGGAACGGAAGGAGGGAAAAGGGAAGAGACAAAATAGGAGTTGGGCTCAGGAGTCAACCTGCCTGGGTCTTAATTCTGATTCTACTACTTATTTGCATGCAAACATGGATATGTCAGTTAACCACTCTATGCCTCATTTCCCTTGTCTGTAAAATAAGGTGATAATAGTATCTACCTCAGAGGATTCCTGTGAGAATTAGTTAAGATGCTACATGTAGAGAATAGTTCTCAGCACATCGGAATCACTCATATATGTGAGCTATTATTTGTCCCTTTTATCAGAAAAGGCATTATTCCTACTTTCTGTAATGCTCACTTTGCCCACTGCTTAGACAACAGGCTATAGTGAAAGAGCACACTTGCCTAGAATTGGTGGGGCTTAATTCTGTCACTATCTGTCTGGGACTGTCTTTAGAATAGGGAAGCACTAGGTCATCTATAAGGTCCTGTCAAGCTCCATCTTTCTGTGCTCCTGGGATTCTGCACCTCCTACTTTGAGGCTGAGAGCAGAGATGTTTAAACATCTGTGGGGAAGCATTCACGGTTGGAAAAACTATCAATTTGCCATACAGCTGGGCCTGCATTGGTAAAATGTGGTCTGTAGAGGGTGCTCAAAACACACAAAGTACTCCATTTAAAGGTTCTCAGAAATAGCTGTAAGTAGGAGATAAGCAGAGGAGGCAGTTGTTGTCAGAGAAGGCCTAATTCGGGACTGTTGTTGTAGACACATTAGGGCTCTCCCAGAGTACAGTCAAGGAGGGGGGTGAGTTACTCATTCATCAGCCCATGTCCTACAGTTTAGCTGTGAGCACAATCCCAGTGTAGATAAGAGCTGGTCCTGAGGTTTTGACTTCTCATTTCCCCATACTTCCCAGCTGGGTCCAAATGTCATGTAGGATTTCAGGGAAGAAGTGATACTTGTGGAAATATATTCAAAGGTCTTCACTCCAGAATGAGATTTGGAGGTGGAGGAGGTGAGGGGAATGTGAATAGCCTAAGAGAGAGAGGACATACACATACCAAAAAGATTACTCATTCCTGGGCTGGGCTTAAGTGACCATGGAACCCTTTCGAAAAGGGCCTAAGCTAATGAGGCCTAAATGAGGTCATAAGGCAGAGAGAATTTAAATGTTCTTCAGTGACCTGAGCAGTGAGAGTTTTAGAGTCTGGTTTCTGAGTGGGATATCTCAGCTTTTTTCCCCATTACAAAACATGGCAGGCCCCTTTCCTGCTACCAGCAACTCTGACACTCATAGAAGATAATTTCTAAAAATATTATCTGATTTCTGCCTATTTACAATTTTTGTAAATCATAAAATATTAATCTCTGGGTTTAACGAGGTGCTCACCCACACACTTTAGCTGAAATTCATTCCCGATGACCTTCTTCCCCTTTCCTCTGCAAAATAAGGGCTCAAAAAGGCACAGGGAGAAGAACTTTCCACTAGAGATCCCTCCCCCAGGTCTGAGGTCTTGTCTTTTTTTTTTCTCAAAACTGATTTCATCTGAAAATAAATCTCCTCAAGAATGAGAGATGGTTATTTCTCTGGGCCTGTTTCCCCATGTCAAAAAGGAGAAGATCTCAGTGAATTTATGTTAGCGTTAAACCTCTTCAGGAATCTAAAGACTATTAGCCAAGCTTTTCCTGAGAGCCGTTTGGGGGAGAGGAAAGAAAGGAGGAGAATATGAGAAGAGCATAGAGGCCTTTAAAGGAGTGTTGTCACAGAGGGACTCAGCATTCTGGGGGCAGTGGTTCTTTAGCTGGTCTTCTGCTACCTGAATGTGGTGATTGGAGATACCCAGGGCAGCAAAAGAAATATCCTTCCCCTGTTTGTATACCCACAGGATACTCCTGGTTCTGACTGGGACCCTCCCAGTCACAGCGGTCCACTGTACTAAAATATGCCAGGTCATATTGTAAGAAATCTAGGAATTGTTTGTTATGCCTTTGCTTTTGTTTTTGTTTATTTTGCAAGGTGACACAAAACATGGAGAGCATGTGGGGTCTGGGCATCAGAAAGCTCTCAGTTGGAATCCAAGTTTAATCCCTTCTGCTGGGTGACCCCAGGCAATTTACCTAACTTTTCTCTGCTCCTCTTTCTTCACCTGTAAACTAAGGTTAACCATACTCTGATTCATGGTATTAATTGTAATGTACCAAATTATAGTGCTCAGTTCATATTGTACTCAGCAAAGTGGAGATTTCTTCCTTCGGGAGTGCCTGCTGACACAATGGTTCTGAAACTATTCTGTAATCTTTGTGGGCCAACATTTTTGTTGGATAGGATGCAAGTGGGTATTTTTTCACCCCCATAGAGAGTCTCTGATGGTACTCTGCCAGAGAGAGTGAGATGGAGGAGCCAGAGGTTTTCAGACTGAAAATGCTTCCACTCCACTTGTCTGGAATCTCCAGGTCTTGGTAGCCGAGGCTGCCTCCTCCAACTGTCAGGACTATGGTCACCTAGAGGAGAGCTTCTCCTTGCTGGGATCAAAAAGCAACAGAAAAAAGTGAAGACATTTGCTTATCCAGCTGCCCAAAAAGTCTAAAGTGCTATATAAATGTCAGGAACAGCTATTTTTATTGCACTTGATTGGATTCTGCTTGTTGGACATAAAGTCTGTCCTGAAGATAATTCTGCAAAGTCAGATAAGTGCACTCGATATTTTTGTTGGATTTTTTTCTCCTGACTTTATTTCATAAACATTGGAGAAAATAATGTTTTTCACAAAGCAACTGGAGGTAGTTTTAACAGCTCCTAAATTGAACTGGAAATATTAAAATTTTGTCACTGAAAGAGCCCTAAGAAATTCTTTAGAAAAGCACCTTAATGTTATGAATGGAGACACTGAGGCATAGAGAGAGGTTAGATAATAAACAGGTCTATGATCAGTGAATGTGACACACATCTGACAACAAAAGTCTCCTTTGCTATAATTTTGACCATTCTCAGTTCAGTCCCCTCCCCAAGAATCAGGAGAGAAGAAAAGAGGTGAATTAGAAGGACAAATCCCTACCTATTTACCCCACCGGGACAATTCGAGAAGTAAATCCATCAGCCCCACGGGGCATAACATAGCCTGATTTAAGAAGCCTTACCCTATATTAGAGTTAGTTGGTAGTCAGATAATTAAAGCAATAGTAACAATACTCGAAACTATGCTGGCTAATACTGATTTAGCATCTCTCATCTGATTCCTGTACTAAAAGCTTCACAGACAATCTCTCATTTCATTCTCACATTCATCCTGCAGGGTAGGTCTAAATGTCCCCGTTTTAAAGATGAAAGAACTGAGGTTTAAAAAGGTTGAGTAACTTGTGTAAGGATGCATAGCTAAGCAGTGGAAGTACTGGCTTTGGAACCAAAGTCTGGCTGAACCCAAGGTCTGGGAGTTCAGTTATTTCAGTCCCCTACATGGGGTCACAAATGTCTTCTTCATCTGAGGGCTACCCAATCTTTCCTATCAAGAGACATCTCTCTCTCTCTACTAAATTCTCTTGTCATGGCTTTCTGCCTTATATTCTCATTATTTGTGTCTTTGTCTTATTTCCCTCACAGACTGTAAGTTTCTTTAGAATATAGGCTGTGTGTGTGTGTGTGTGTGCACGCATGTGCATCTGTGTGTGTGTGTGTGTCTGTGTGTTATTAGCATCTTGATCTCGGGCCAGATATATTAGAAAGTATTTCCATTTCATAAATGTTTGTTGACTGAAAGATGTTGATGACACCCATGTTTGCAGAGCAGCTATGCAAAACTGACAGGCCAGGTTCATATCCCTGTATTTCTACCAGTTTGAAGTAAACAGGCTATCTTCAGGCTTCACCTGAAGTCAGACCACTGACGCCAAGCCACTAGTGGTGACAGCCTTTTTAATATTTCCTTTCCTCCTTCATCTCCATGGAAACCCCATCCCTAGCTTCTACTCAGGGACAAAATGACCTCCATAGAGTGACTTTATGGCTGAAAAAAGCATAAAAAAGGGCTGGCCTAATTCTAAGCAGGAGATTTGAGTCACCAAATGCTCCTAGACCGTGATAATAGGTGCTGGTAACAGACTGAACACCCCATGAGTCATATCAGCCAAGCCATTGTGGGTTAGAGCTGAAAATCTCTATAGAGACATGAAAGACTAAAGCTCCTCACTTCGCATACAGGGAAACTGAAGCCCAGAGGGGAAAAAGAATCCCTCAGTATCACATGTTCATTTAGTGGCCAAGCCAAGGCTGGATCCCTGGGCACATTGTTGCTTAGCATGGGGCTATTCCTACTCTGCCATACTGTGTTTTTAATCAGAAGAGCTTTCACGGACTGTCACCCTAGGGGAAGTTTTTGTTGCAATGCTCCTTGAAGTAGATTTGAAAATACAATAGCTCTATTTTCCAGAGTGGGAAAATGGAGGCCTTGGCAATGAGTTTCCTTATATACAACTAAATAAAAATTCAATAAAAGGGGGAATTATCTGATGTGGAGGAAAATGAGGAAGAGAATTCTAAATGAATCTATCACCTTTCCATGTTTTTTCCTGGTTCTCTCCCACATTATTAGAAGGTGGTAGTGGGTTACAACTCCCTAATAGGTCTACCAAAACACACCTTGAGATTGTACAATCTTGCCATGATGATTGCTGTGGCCAACACTCTGTCTCCTCTATCCATGCTTTGGGGGATTTCAAGAGAATGGAAATATAAAAATGTTGTTAACTCAAGGCCTGCCCCTAGCCTTGCCAGCAAGGAGTTACCATAGGATTATTGAAATAACATTTTTTACTTTGTTTATCAGAAAAACATTAAGGACTTCTGTTGGTAATTGTAATATCTAAGTACTGGCTCCAGGTAGAATTAATATAACTTATATAGCACTTAACAGTTTATTTATCCTTTCTAAGCCTCAGTTTCCTCAGTCTCTTTGGGATTCCACCCACTCACCTGACCACCCATCCTCTATTCTCTGAACTACCTACCTATCTATCCACCCATCCATATATCCATTTGCACACCTTTCTGCCTATCTGATGCTTATCACAGATAGGTTAAGGGGTTAAGAATACCTCCGGTGACAAAATTGCTGTGTTTGAATCCTAACTTCTGACTGAGTGATAGTAGGCAAGTAACTTAATCTCTCTGTGCCTCAGTTTTCTCATGTACAATGTGAGATGATAATAACATCTATATCATGTGGATGTTTTGAAAATTAAATGAGTTAGTCTATTTACAGCATTTGAAAGATATAACATATACCAGAAAGTAAATGTTGGTTGCTATTGCTGCATACCCATTAGATGTCAGGCACTTTTCTAGGTTCTGGGGATTCGAAGTCCCCAGACTTTCAGAGTTCCATGTAGAGAGGAAGGCAGATATAGAAAAAACTAATACATTATAATTTAGTGAGAAAATTTTATTAGTATAAGTTTTTGCAAGGTAAAGTAGTAGCAAAAGAAGTGAGGGACCAAGATTGCTGCTAAGGTTGGGGTTGGGAAATGCCTAACAGAGAGAAGATAACACTGAGCATGGTATTAATGGGGAAAGTACAAGGGATGGTGTGAGTGCAGTGACTGCAAACGTGTGCAGAATCCCCAAATGATGTGTTGCATTTGGAGAACTACGGCTCTATCAGTATGACTGGTGAGCTAGGCCTAGGCCAGAGTGGCACGTCCAGCCAGAAGAGTCCTCATAAGCCCTGATGAAGAGCTTAGCCTTTATCCTGACAGCAGTGGGAAAAGAACGGAAGTATGTTTCTAGAAAGGTAGGGACAAAGTCTGACATTTCCTTTGGGACAGGCACTCTAGGCACTGGGTGAATCTATAGGGGAAGGTGGAAGCAGGAGAAGAGTCAGGAGATATTTTGAGGCCCTGAGTGGACAGGAAGATGAGAAGAAGTGCAGACAGGTGTAGCCAGCCTCAACATTTGCATTCAAATGTAATCTTGCATCAGAGCATGAACAAATAAATAAATTCAGAACAGAGGTGCCAGATGAGGTAGGCATGGGAATCCTAAGGGACTTCTAAGGAGGTTCCACCAAATCCAGAGTTCAAAAACCCTGAGCTTGGGCAGAAATCTAATGAAAAGTGACCTCTCAGCCCACGTAGTTATTTTTAGACTTGTGTATTGAGTGCAACATGTGCAGAAGAGCAGGTACATGACTCATTTCTGCTCTTCACTTAGGTCTCTGGGCACACATTACACACTCAGAGAGTCCTTCCCTGACCTTGTCTAAAATAGTAGGGTTCTATTCATGGGTTACCCCTCACTGCCCAGGCCAGACTAGGTTATACTGTGGGTAGGGGGAGAGCACAGCCCCTTGCCCTCAAGATTCCCATAGTTTGTGGCGCTCTCTCTCTCTCTCTCTCTCTCTCTCTCTCTCTCTCTCACACACACACACACACACACACACACACAAACACACACACACCATCCACCAAACATAACAGCAACTTGTTAGTACTAAGTATTATGGTGCAGCCTAGAAATGTTATAGAAGTTGACAAGATAAACAGAAGAGTGTCGAAGGGGAACTAGCTATGTTTCTTCAGAGAGAAGGTGGAATCTGAGAGTGCACTGAAAGATGAGCAGGAATTTAGGTGCAGCGAACAGGTGGCAGAATAGTGGTGAAGAACTTGAGCCCTGAAATCAACTAGTCTTACATTTGAAAGTGGATTCTTCTGCTTATTATATATTCTGGACAACTTGCTTTGGCTTCGCCTCTCTAAACCTTTCTCTAAATCCGTAAAATGGAAAACACAATAATACTTATTTCATAATGTGATTGTGAGTCTAAAGGACATGATGAAGCAGTCAGAAAATCTTAGCTGTTACTCTTATTGATGTTCCATGCCTTCTGACATTCATTTTCTGTAATCTTCTCATTTAAGATGGCCACTTCCTCACAGGGTCCCAAAGACCTATACCCACTGTGGCATCCAACTCAGGCTTACCTTCTTGGGAAAATTCCATGTGTTATCAGTGCTTTTTCTTGTCTTTCCTCTTCAGATCTGACCTGGCCTGTGTCCCATTTCCACAGGACTCTGTTTCCTAGCTCTTTGATCTGGCAAGTTAATTCCTAGTAAGAGATCAGTAATTGACAATGACCTCTTCCAGAGACTTTTTTACTTATTCGAAGGACTGCTAGGCACATAACATTAATCTTCAGAGGCATATAGAGAAACCAGAGGTTTTCAAGACAGGCTACATCTTTACAAATTGGAGACATGCCCCTGCTCCTTAGGTACCTCTAAGGCATTCCTTTCCAATCACCTGCTCTAAAAGGACCCTCTTCCCACTGTTCTCCTCAGGTTCAAAACTTCTTGCTTCTCCCTTTTCCTTTGGCTTATCCTGTATTTCAGCTCAAAATGGTTTACCTTAGCACTTCTGATTGGAAATCCACAGGACATTGTTTTTCAGTAACCTTAAGGCATCTGGCCTAGCACCAAGCCCAGACCCACATTCCTTGACCTGAAGTAATTGGGCAGAAGGGACACCATGCCCTTCAGGCAGACCAGATGCCTGTCTTTTGATCTCTTGCTCAGCCTCATCAATTATTCCTTTAAGACGGGTGCAGCAAGCACACTATGCAGAACTCCCTGGCCAAGCTGTTCTTGCCAAATCCTGCACCTAAGTGCAGGGGAGTGTTACAGCCTAGAAGTGTTACAACATTAGGAAGGGTTAAAGATAAAAGATAGCACAGAAACTGGCACCTGGAAAGTAGCTGGGATAAATTTCATACCATCAACTTGGCTTCATCCTGTTGCCAGAATTAACCCTATTCAGAGAGTGTCAGGTTCCTGTTTATGCTAGAAGTTGGCATTTTCTCAGAAAGATTTTACTGTTCCTTCCTTCTGGAGTGATAATCACTACCTAGCTGCATGGCCCCTCAACAGACAACATAGTCACAATGGCCATGTGTAACAACAATAACATCAGTAAAACCCCACTTATGAGGAGCTTACTTTGTGCCAGACACTGCATTAAGTACTTAACAGACAGTAGCTCATTTAATCCTCGCAATGATCCTAGAAGGAAGGTGCTATCATCATGATTATTATCCCCCATTTTACAGATGAGAAAACTTAGACACAGAGAGGTTAAGTGACTTGGTCAAGGTCACCCACTTAGTAAGTGGTTAATCTGGGACTCAGAACCAAGCAATGTAGCTCTCTAGCCATGTCCTTAACCCCATTCTGTACAGTCTCTCAACATTGACTTCACATGTTCAGTGAAGTCTTATTAACTGGACACTAACGGAAATGGATTTGCTGCATCTATGTGCAAAAGATTTGTTGAGTTGATAGCAAGTAAACTGGTAACCCACTTAAGAAAAAGTATCTTTCCTGTTATAGCTGCTAAAATTAAAAAGAAAAACACTACCATGGCTTTAGTTTTGTATCCACCAGATCTACACACATTTGCAAATATGTAACGTTCCAAAGGGCCTGTATTCATTAAGGCAAGCCCACACTATGCTAGTAGATAATTCATGGTATTGTATGTGCTAACAGCAAACAGCATATAGTTCTCCCAAATTCCATGATTCAAATGAGCTTCATTCCAAATTAATCAGAGTTTGTGTAGTAAAACATACCTTGGCTTTTTAGGGGCCCTTTACTCAACAGACTTACCAAACATCTACCATGTGCCAGGCACTGCTTGGGGTGCTAGGACCAGAGATTGATGTAATACCAGCCCAATCCCCAGCAGTCCACAGGTTTTCTATGTCCCATCTGGTGCAACATAGGTACTAGGGGACGCATGGTTTGGAGGCACTGGGAGGGCAGGGACTGCTGTATCCCCAATGTCTGGAATATAGCGGGCACACAACACATATTTGTTGAATGAATAAGCAAGAGGAAAGTTTAAATGTAATGTTAAAATTGTGGTTTCTGCCCACAGAAAACTTGTAATTGGTAAAATACCACATGCAAAACAGACTTAATATTTACCAAAGATGATAAACTAAATCATAAATGTGACCTAACTAGTTCTGAGCACTTTTTTAGGTGCCCTTGTTTTTTCTCATAACAGTCATGAGCTAGAGAGGGACAGGAACTTTTCTCTGCAAGATATAGGTGAAGAAATGCAAGCCTAGAAAAATATAGACTTGTAGGGTCAGAAGAGATCTTAGACAACCTCTGCGCAACCTCTAACCCTGCCCAAAATTATGTTTTTCCTCCACCTGCCCCATAACTATTGGAAAATTCTGAAAGCTGAGGATAAACCTCTCATTCCATAATTAAAAGGTCCAGAATTTCCCCCACAGCATCTCCGACAAGTGGTCACTCAGGCCCTGATGTCTGCTGGTCCTTTGTTGGACAGCTTGTCTTAACAGACAAATCTTCATTAGATAGGACTGCAACTTTCCTCCCTATAACCTGTCCTGGGTTTTTCTCTCTGGAAATCATCCAGATGATCCTCCCCCTCCCACATACCAGCCCTTCAGAGAAAGAAGGACATGCATCCAAGGCCACTGGAGGTCCTCTCTTTCTACCACCCAACTTGTGATTTTCAAGATAACAGAAATCTTTTCATAGAAAGTAGTAATGACATTCACTCAATAAATACTCCCTGAGCATTGGGCTAAGGAGAGCAGTCCCCTTTAAAAGCTACCAATCTAGTAAAAAAAAAAAAAAAAAAAAAGAAAAAAAAAGAAAGAAAGAAAGAAAAAAAGTATCTTTTTCTCATAAACTTGTTGCCATATGTGGAGTAATTAATGCGATACCTGAGGTGCAGTGCACATGAAGGGGGAGCTAGCTGGTAAGGGACTCAGGGAATGTTTTGCAGAAGTGGCATGTAGTTTGGCCTTAACAATTGAGAAAGTGTTCTCTAGATGGAGAACCTGAAGGGCTTCAAGAAAGAGAACAATGTCCGAAAGTTTGAGAAAATGTGTGCTTAGGGGATATGGCAAAAAGATTGGTGTGGCTGGGGCGAGCCTAAGGAGAGAAAATGGTGGAAAATAAACAGGTAGATCTGAAAGGGCTTCCCTTGGTCATGCCAAAGTGAATGGACTTTACCTGCTGGCCAAGAGACCAGTAAGTTATCTATGATTTAAAAGTATGAAAGCAAAAATCAAAGAGTGTCATTGATTAAATCTGAGAATGAACTTGGGTGGTAGCAGCAGCAAGGATAGAGACTAAAAGACAGTATCAACCCATGATTACTAATGCATATGCCCACAGAAACAAGGCAGACAACATAAATGAGTAAAATGGGCTAGATGCAATACTACAGGGAGTGCTGGGGACTGTGACAATTGAAATGTAAACTTTGCCAAAAGGGAGTTGTTACTCGTTCTAGTCAATAAATACCCTGCAGGAATGGGGAAATCAGATTTTTATGTGAAATCTCCCAATCACATTTGTTGACTTCTGTTTTAAGTGTAAACTCAAAATGACTAATGAAAATGGGAAGGAAGAGGTAGAAGTCTACTTTGAGGAACTGGGAGTGATCGTGGTGCCATTCAGCTAGACATGGGGTAGAAGAGGAGGATTTGCTCTATCTCGGAGGTGGAGGTACAGAGTAGCAGAGGATAATGAGTTCTGTCTTGGACATAATGAATTACAGAATCTGTAGGAAGCCAGGTGGCAATGGCAGCTAGGATTTTGGAAATATAATGGGTCTGGAGAAAGCAAGTTGAGATTAGAAGTCTAGGAGACACTCACATAGGTAGAAAACACATGAGAAAAGAATGATTCTTTTTTCTCTTTCTCAAGAGAGAAAAGCCCAGATCACAGTTCCTGGACCCGTCATTGAATCATAGGTCCAGGAAGTACTCTGGATACATATGACTGTGTTGAAGGTGGCAAACTGAACAAAGCTAGGAGTACTCAGGGAAAAAAGGAAGAAGGAAGGAAGAAAGGAAGGAAGGAAGGGAGGGAGGGAGGGAGGGAGGGAGGGGGAGGGAGAAGAGAAATGAAAGGCTCATCCTCACTGGGGCCACCAAAACCAATTTCCCATTAGCTAGCTGTATCAGATTATTTAGGGAACCTTTTAAAATATGGATTGCCAGCTCCTCCATATACCTGCTGAATCTGAGTGTTTCTCCTCATACTACCCCTGATGAGTCTTACTCCTCACCACCTCCTTACTCTATTATTTCAAGAAGCTTAAGGCTCATGGGGGCCTCAGAAACCACCTCACTCAAATCCTTCCATGACTCAGATGGGGAGTTGAAGCCCAGGAAGGAGACAAGACTTCTAAAAGTTAGTAAGTCATAAAGGTAGGACCATATTCTTTAGTCTGAATCTCTCAGCCTCTTTTCTGGTGTGTATGTCTGAGAGAGACCACTCATGATTTGTCTTTCAGCATAAGGCTGATTTCCTGCCCTTGGTGAGTGACTTGCAGCCATTCCATCTTCCCAGCTGAGCCAGGCACTAACCATGAATGTTGCCTCCTGAGCAGCATCTGGTGCCTGACTATCTCCAAAGCAGCAGGAACATATATATATATATATAATTATGCACCGATGCAGATACAAAGACAGGTCTTAAGAGAAACTAAGTACCAGAAAATGCACAGCAACCAAACACCAAAGAACCCATAATAGGATGCCCTGCACCCAATTAAGAAACAGATGGACAATCCTGCTCATACCTGTCAAAGTCTTAGAGTCTGATGCCCAGCTGCTTGGCCACAGGAAAAGACTTTCTGCAGTCTTTCCACCTCAGAATGGATGCAAATCAGGCAATTTTCATATCCATTCATTCCTTTACTATCTTTCTGGATATCAGGTGTTTGCGTTTGAAAACACCATCCTCTAAATTAAAACCATGCACAGGTGGCTGAAAGTCAGGGCCTAAGAAGTGCAAGGGGTCAGAGCAAGACGCAGCTAACCACAGAAAAGGTCTGTCTGCTTAAGGGTCTCCCTAATACTCCCATTAACAGGGAAACGTCACTAGGTTTGTGGGGAAATAGGCCCCAAAATAATTGTCATGCAGTGGAGTTATAGAAGTAAACACAGGTGCTGAAGAAACACAAAGGAGGCACAGTCACAATAGCTAAGAGATGGTCAGGGAATGCATTCTAGAGGAGACGTCACCTCAGCCAAGTAGTGAAGGGTGTTAGTTAGCCAGATGCAGGGGAATAGGTAGGCAATCCATGTGAATGGAGTAACACAGAGGTGAGGGAGAACATCGGACCCTAAAAGAACTGTAATCTCAGTCTGCAGAGGAGGTTATGAATGAGAAAGCGAAGAGAGATGGAGCTGGAAAGGCTGACAGTAGTCAGCCCAGGAAGGATGCAGTAAACCAATCAAAGAATTAGGACTACACAAGGAAGGAAACTGATAGCTATTGGAATTGGTTCTGAGGGAGATGAATATGGTTAGATATAAGTTTGAAAGCATTCACTGTAGCGACAGAATTGAGAATAAATTGGAGAAGGAAAAATTGGAGGTTGAGTGATCACTTGGAAGACTGAAACAATAATGTAGACAAAAGCTAGTAAGAACCTAGAAAAAGCTCTCTCGTGCTGCCCCTTTGTAGGCATACCCTCCCCACCTCTAGTCCCTGGCAACCACCATTGATCTGTTCTTCGTCACTCTAGTTTTATCTTTTCAAGAATGCCATATAAATGAAACCATACAGTATGTAACCTCCTAAGACTAGCTTGTTCCACTGAGCACAATATCTTTGAGATTCATTCATATTGTTGTGTGAATAAGTAGTGTATCCTGTTTATTGCTGAATAATATTCCATTGTATGCATATACTGTATTTATCTATTCATCCATTGAAGGACATTTAGTTTGTTTCACTTTTTGGCTATTATAAATACTGCTGCTATGAACATTTATGTACAAGTTTTTGTTTAAGCAAATGTTTCCATTTCTCTTGCCTACCTATATAACTAGGATTAGAATGGCTGGGTCATATGGTAACTCTGAGTTTAATCTTGTAACTTCAAACTGTTCTTCAAAGTGGCTAAAATTGATGGAATGATCTGTGCAGCAAACCACCACAGCACACATTTGCCTGTGTAAGAAACCTGTACATCCTGCACATCTTATTTTATTTTTTTCTTCAACCTGAAATAAAAGTTGAAGAATAAAGTAAAATCAAATCCCACCATCAATGTATGAGGATTCCAGGTGTTCTCATTAGTTTCAAAGAACTTCTTGATTTCTTCCTTAATTTTATTATTTACCCAAAAGACATTCCAGAGCAGGTTGTTTAATTTCCATGTAATTATATGGTTTTGAGCAATTTTTTTAGTCTTGAATTCTATTTTTATTGCACTGTGGTCTGAAAGAATGGTTGCTATGATTTTTGTTCTTTTGCATTTGCTGAGGATTATTTTATGTCTGATTGTGTGGTCAATTTTAGAGTATGTGCCAGGTGTAGATGAGAAGAATGTATACTCTTTTGTTTTGGGGTAGAGAGTCCTATAGATGTCTATCAGATCCATTTGCTCCAGTGTTGAGTTCAGGTCTTGAATATCTTTGTTAACTTTCTGCCTTGATGATCTAATGCTGTCAGTGGAGTGTTGAAGCCTCCTGCTATTATCATGTGGGACTCTATGTCTCCTTGAAAGTTTCTAAGAACTTGCTTTATAAATCTGAGTGCTTCTGTTTTGTGTGCATGTATATTTAGGATAGTTAGGTCTTCTGGTTGAAGAAGACCTTCACCATTATGTAATACCATTCTTTGTCATTTTTTATCTTTGTTG
Source organism: Ateles fusciceps (assembly GCA_036589455.1). Lineage (NCBI taxonomy): Eukaryota > Metazoa > Chordata > Mammalia > Primates > Atelidae > Ateles > Ateles fusciceps. The sequence continues at coordinate 54,957 of JAZHEH010002776.1, forward strand.
GTTTAAAGTCTGTCCTATCTGAAATGAGAATTTAAACCCCTGATTTTTCTGTTTTCCATTTGCTTGGTAGATTTTTCTCCATTCCTTTTGAGCCAATGTTTGCCATTGCAAGAGAGATGGGTCTCTTGAAGACAGCATACCATTAGGTCTTGCTTCCTTAACCAGCTTGCCCCTCAGTGCCTTTTAATTAGGGCGTTGAGCCCATTTACATTCAAGGTTAATATTGATATGTGTGGATTTGATCCTGTCATCATTAATCATTTTTATGTTGCTGGATTCAACTCACCAATATTTTGTTGAATATTTTCAGGTCTATGTTCATGAAAAATACTGGTCTGACATTTTCCTGTATTGTCTTCATCTGGGCTTTTTAAAATTAATTTTTTATTTTTAATTTTTTGGGGTACATAGTAGGTGTATATCTTTATGGGTTACATGAGACATTTTGATACAGGTGTGTATTGTGTATTAATCATATCAGAGTGAATGGAGTATCCATCATCTCAAGCATTTATCCTTTGTGTTACAAACCATCCAATTATACATTTAATTATTTAAAAATTTACAAGTAAATTATTTTTGATAATAGCCTGTTGTGCTAGCAAATACTAGATATTACTCATACTTTCTAAATACTTTTTGTACTTGATAACCATGTCCTCTTTTCCCCATCCACTACATTCTCTCAGCCTCTGGTAACTATCCTTCTACTCTCTATGTTCATCAGTTCAATTATTTTAAATTTTAGCTCCAACAAATATGTGTGAACATGTGAAGCTTGTCTTTCCTTTGACTGGTTTATTTCACTTAAAACTTAAAAACTGACATCTCACTTAACAAATGACAGGTTCTCATTCTTTTTTATGGCTGAATTTTACTCAATTGGATATAGGTACCACATTTATTACCCATTCTTCTGTCAACAGACACTTAGTTTGCTTCCAAATATTGACAATTGTTAATAGTGCTTCAATAAAGATGGGAGTGCAGATATATTTTTGATATACGGATTTCCTTTATTTTTGGTATATACCTAGTACTGGGATTGCTGGATCATACGGTAGTTCTGTTTATAGTTTTGTGAGGAACTTCCAAATTCTTCTCCACAGTGGTTGCACTAATTTACATTTCCAGCAACAGCGTACAAGTGTTGTCTTTTCTCCACATCCTCACCAGCATTTGCTATTGCCTGTCTTTTGGATATAAGCCAATTTCACTGTAGTAAGAGGATATCTCATTGTAGTTTTGATTTGCATGTCTGTGATAATCAGTGATGTTGAGCACCTTTTCATATACCTGTTTGCCATTTGTATGTATTCTTTTGAGAAATGTCTATTAATATTTTCTGTCCATTTTTTAAATTAGATTATTTGATTTATTCCTACAGAGTTGTTTGGCTGCTTATATGTTCTGGTTATTAATCCCTTGTCAAATGGATAGCTTGCAAACATTTTCTACCATTATGTGGGTTGTCTGTTTATTTTGTTGATTATTTCCTTTTCTGTGCAGTTTTTAACTTGATGCAATCCCATTTGACCATTTTTGCTTTGATTTCCAGTGCTTGTCGGGTATTACTCAAGAAATATTTGCCCAGCCCAATGTCCTGGAAAGTTTCCCCAGTGTTTTTTCAGTAGCTTCATAGTTTAATGTCCTAGATTTATTTTTAAGTTCTTAATCTATTTTTATTTCGTTTTTGTATATGGAGAGATATAGGGGTCTAGTTTCATTCTTCTGCTTAGGTATATTCAGTTTTTCCAGAACCATTTTTTAAAGAGACTGTCCTTTCCCCCAATTTATGTTCTTGGCAACATTGTCAAAAATGAATTCACTGTAGATATATGTTTGTTTCTGGGTTCTCTATTCTGTTTCATTGGTCTATGTGTCTATTTTTACATCAGTACCATGCCATTTTTGTTGCTATAGCTCTGTAATATGAATGGAAGTTAAGTAACGTAATTCCTACAGTTTTTTTTGTTTTTTGTTTGTTTGTTTGTTTTTTTGCCCTTGGGATAGATTTGGCTATTCTGGGTCTTTTGTGGTTCCATATAAATTTTAAATTTTTTCTTTTCTTTTTTTGTGAAGATTGTCATTAGTGTTTTGACAAAGATTGTTTTGAATCCGTAGATTGCTTTGGGGAATATAGACACGGTAACAATATTTATTCCTCCAATCCATAAACATGGGATATATTTCCATTGTTTCATGTCCTCTTCAATTTCTTTCATCAGTGTTTTATTGTTTTTATTGTAGAGGGTTTTCACTTCTTTGGTTAATTCCTAGATATTATATTATTTTATTTGTAGTTATTAGAGAAGTGATAACTTTCTTTGTTCCTTTTTCAGATTGTTCAGTGTTGCCATATAGAAATGCTATTAAATGAGTATGTTGATTTTTGTATCCTGAAACTTTACTCAATTTGTTTATCAGTTCTAATAAATGAAAAAGGGGACATTAAAATTGATACCACATAAATGCAAAGGATCATAAGATGCTATTGTAAATAATTATCTGCCAAAAATGGATAACCTAGAAGAAATGCATAAAGTCCTAGACACATACCAGACCAATAACAAGTGAGGAGATTTAATCAATAACAAAAATTTTTCAATTAAAGAGAAGCCCAGGACCTGATGGTATCAGAGCTAAATTCTAAAAAAAAGTTTAAAGAAGAGCTAATATCAATTCTCCACAAACTTTCAAAATATCAAAGAGAAGGTCACACTTCAAAACCTTTTTACAAGACCATCATTACCCTGATACCAAAGCCAGACAGACACCATAAGAAAAGAAAACTACAGGACAATATCCTTGGTAAATATAGGTGCACAAATATTCAACAAAATGCTAGTAAACAAAATTCAACAACACATTAATAGGATTATTCACCATGATGAAGTGGGATTTATCCCTGGATGGTTATACAAGGATGGTTCAATATTCAAAAATCAATAAATATGTTACACCATGTTAAAAGAATGAAAGACAAAAGTGATATTATCATCTCATTAGATGTAGAAAAAGCATGTGAAAAAATTCAGCATCCCTTCATGATAAAAACTCTCAATGAATCAGGTATAGGAGAAATGAACCTCAACACAATAAAGGCCATATACAATAAACCCACAGATAACAACATACTGAACAGGTCAAAGTTAAAATCTTTTTCTCTAAGAACTGGATCAAGACAAGGATGCCCATTCCCTCCACTTGTATTCAACAACTACCATAAGTTCTTGCCTTAGCAATAAGGCAAGAAAAGTAAATAAAAGGCATCCAAATTAAAAAGAAAGAAGTAAAATGTTGCTGTTTACTGATTACACAATTTTATATATAGAAAACTCTGAAGATTCCATTAAAGAAACTATTAGAATTGGTCAATAGATTCCATACAGTTTCAGGGTACAAAATCAACATACAAAAATCAGTAGTGTTTCTACAGACTAACAACAAACTTTCTGTAAAAGAAATAAAGAAAAGAATCCTGCTCAGCAGCAGAGGATCCAAGATGGCCAAATAGGAACAGCTCCAGAGTGCAGTTCCCAGCAAGAACAATGTAGAGGGTGAGTGTCCAACGTATTTCCAAACAAATTTTCACTGCCCACAGACCAAGAGATTCCCAGGATGAAAAGCACCACAAGTTTTCAGCACGGCAGTTTGAGCCGGTGCCAGGTTGGTGCACAGAAACTCACACAAATCTAGGTGGCAATTTAAACTGGTGCCTGGAACTCCTGGAGACAGAGCTGCCCATTCAACTGAAAGGGAGAGGGGCAGAGACAGGGAGCCAGATGATCTGGCTTGGCAGGTACCACCCCCCACAAAACAAGCAATCTGAAACACTCTGGATTGAGAGTTTCACAGCAAGTACAACTGGACACAGGATGGTACAGCTCAGTGTGGGGAAGGGTAGCAGCATGACAGGAATGTATAAATAAAGCCAACCTTCCTAGGACAGAGCACCTGGGAAAAGAGGCGGTTATGAGTTCCACTGCAGCAGACTTAAAAGTACCTGCCCAGAGAGAGAGATCCAAGATGGCTGAATAGGAACAGCTCTAGAGTGCAGTTCCCAGTAAGAACAGCACAGAGGGTGAGTGCTCACAGCATTTCCAAACAAGTTTTCACTGCCCACAGATCAGGAGATTCCCAGGCCAAAACATGCCAAGAATTTTCAGTGCGGTAGTTTCAGCCAGTGCCGCTTCAGTGCACAGAAACTCACACAAGTATGGGTGGCTGTTTCGATGGGCACCTGGATCACCTGGGAGACAGGGCCACCCATTCAACTGAAAGGGAGAGGGCTCAGGACGGAAGCAAGGTGATCTGGCTTGGTGGGTACTACCCCCACAAAACAAGCAATCTGAAACGCTCTGGATTGAGAGTTTCTCAGGAAGCACAGATGGACCCAGGACAGTCCAGCTCAGTGTGGGGAAGGGTGTCCCCACTACCGAGGCAGTCTGCCACTACCAAGGCAGTTCACACAGGAGCTGGGCAGAGCCTGCGGCAGCTCAGCAACACCTCTGCTGGCAGACTGTGACTAGACTACTCCATGCAGGGCAGGGCATCTATGAAAAAAGGCAGCAGTACGACAGGAACTTATAAAGCCAATCTTCCTAGGACAGAGCACCTGGGGAAAAGAGGCAGTTATAAGTTCCGCGCAGCAGACTTAAAGGTACTTGCCCAGCAGCACTGCATGGAACAGCAGAGCTCCTAGCACAGCACTTGAGCTCCTATAAGGGACAGACTGTCTCCTCAAGCAACTCCTCAACCCCCGTATATCCAAAGAGACACCTCATAAAGGAGAGCTCAGGCTGATATCTGGTAGGTACCCTTCTGGGACAAGGATAGAAGAGGAAGAAACTGGTGGCAACCCTTGCTATTCTGCAGCACCTACAGGTGATCCCCCAGGCAAGTGGGGTCTGGAGTGGATCTCCAGTGGTCCTGCAGCAGAGGAGCCTGACTGTTAGAGGGAAAACTAAGAAGCAGACAGAAATAGCTTCAACATCAACAAAAAGGACATCCATTTAGAGACCCCATCTGAAAGTCATCAACTACGAAGACCACAGGTAGATAAAACCACTAAGGTGGGAAGAAACCAGCACAAAAAGGATGAAAACACCAAATACCAGAATACCTCTCCTCCTCCAAGGGATCACAACTCCTCACCAGCTAGGGATCAAAAATGGATGGAGAATGAATCTGATGAGTTGATAGAAATAGGTTTCAGAAGGTGGGTGATAACAAACTTCTCAGACCTAAAAGAACATGGGCTAACCCAATGCAAAGAAGCTAAGAACGTAGAAAAAAAGGTTAGATGAGATGCTAACTAGAATAAACATCTAAGAGAAGAATATAAAAGACTTGATGGAGCTAAAAAGCACAGCACAAGAACTTCACGAAGCATACACAAGTTTCAATAGCCGAATCAACCAAGTCCAGAAGAAAGGATATCAGAGATTGAAGATCAACTCAATGAAATCAAACGAGAAGGCAGGAAAGAGAAAAAAAGAGTGAAAAGAAATGAACAAAGCCTCCAAGAAATATGGGATTGTGTGAAAAGACCTAATCTACATTTGATACGTGTATCTGAATGTGACGGAGAGAATGAATCCAAACTAGAAAACACTCTTCAGGATATTATGCATGAGAACTCCCCCAACCTAGCAAGGTAGGCCACCATTCAAGTCCAGGAAATACAGAGAACACCACAAAGATATTCCTGAAGAAGAACAACACCAAGGCACATAATCGTCAGATTCACCAGGGTTGAAATGAAGGGGGAAATGCTAAGGGCAGCCAGAGACAAAGGTTGGGTTATCTACAAAGGGAAGCCCATCAGACTCACAGAGGATCTCTTAATAGAAACCCTACAAGCCAGAAGAGAGTGGGGGCCAATATTCAACATCCTTAAAGAAAAGAACTTTCAACCCAGAATTTCATATCCAGCCAAACTAAGCTCCATAAGCGAAGCAGAAAGAAAATCCTTTACTGGAACAGCAATTGCTAGAGATTTTATCACCACCAGGCCTGCCTTACAAGATCTCCTGAAAGAAGCAGTAAACAAGGAAAGGAACAACCAGTACCAGCCACTGCAAAAACGTACCAAATGGTAAAGACCATCGACACAATGAAGAAAATGTGTAAACTAACGGGCAAAACATCCAGCTAGCATCAAAATGGCAGGATTAAATTCACACATAACAATATTAACCTTAAATGTAAATGGACTAAATGCCCTAATCAAAAGACACAGACTGGCAAATTGGATAAAAGTCAAAACCCGTCAGTGTGCTGTATTCAGGAAACCCATCTCACGTGCAAGGACACACATAGGCTAAAAATAAAGGAATGGAGGAAGATTGTCAAGGAAATGGAGAGCAAAAAAAAAAAAAAAGCAGGAGTTGCAATCCCATCTCTGATAAAATGGACTTTAGATCAACAAAGATCAAAAGAGACATTATATAATGGTGAAAGGATCAATACAACAAGAAGAGCTAACTATTCTAAATATATACACAACCAATACAGGAGCATCCAGGTACATAAAGCAAGTTCTTAATGACCTACAAAGAGACTTAGACCCCCACACAATAATATGGGAGACTTTAACACTCCACTCTCAATATTATACAGAACAATGAGACAGAAAATTAACAAGGACATCCAGGACTTGAACTCAGATCTGGACCAAGTGGACTTAAAAAAATCTACAGAAATCTCCACCCCAAATCCACAGAATATACGTTCTTCTCAGCACCTCATGGCACCTACTCTAAAACTGACCACATAATTGGAAGTAAATCACTCCTCAGCCAATGCAAAAGAACAGAAATCATAACAGTCTCTCAGACCACAGTGCAATCAAATTACAACTCAGAATTCAGAAACTAACTCAGAACCACACAACTTCATGGAAACTGAACAACTGGCTCCTGAATGTCAACTGGATAAGCAATGAAATGAAGGCAGAAATAAAGATGTTCTTCGAAACCAATGAGAATGAAGACACAACATACCAGAATCTCTGGACACATTCAAAGCAGTGTCTAGAGGGAAATTTATAGCAATAAATGCCCACCGCAGAAGTGAGGAAAGATCTAAAATCAACACCTTATTCTCAAAATTGAAAAAGCTAGAGGAGCAAGGCTAAAAAAATCTCAAAAGCTAGCAAAAGACAAGAAATAACTAAGATCAGAGAAGAACTGAAGGAGATAGACACACAAAAAATCCTTCAAGAAATCAATTAATCCAGGAGCTGTTTTTTTTTTTAATCAACAAAATAGACAGACTGCTAGCCAGATTAATAAAAATGAAAAAGGAGAAAAATCTAATAGACACAATAAAAAATGATAAAGGGGATATCACCACTGACTCCACAGAAATACAAATTACAATTAGAGATTACTACAAAAGGCTCCATGCATATAAACCAGTAAACCTGGAATAAATGGTTAAATTCCTGGACATTTGCACCCTCCCAAGCCTAAACCAGGAAGAAGTTGAAACCTTGGAATAAACCAATAGCAAGGGCTGAAGTTGAAGCAGCAATTATAGCCTACTAACCAAAAGATGTCCAGGTCCAGACAGGTTCACAGCAGAATTCTACCAGATGTACAAAGAGGAGTTGGTACCATTCCCTCTGAAACTATTTCAAACAATACAAAAAGAGGGGAATCCTTCCCCAAATCATTTTATGAGACCAACATCATCCTGATAACAAAACAGGGCAGAGACTCAATAAAAAAACAAAACTTCAGGCCAATATCCATGATGAACATAGAAGCAAAAATTTTCAATAAAATACTGGCAAACCGATTGCAACAGCACATCGAAAAGCTTATCCATCACTATCAAGTAGGCTTCATTCCAGGAATGCAAGGCTGGTTCAACATATGCAAGTCTATAAACATAATCAATTGCATAAACAGAACCAAAGACAAAAACCACATGACTATCTCAATAGATGCAGAAAAGGCCTTCGACAAAATTCAACAGCCCTTATGCTAAAAACTTTCAATAAATTAGGTATCAAAGGAACATATCTCAAAATAATAAAGCTTTTTATGACAAATCTACAGCCAATATCATACTAAATGGGCAAAAACTGGAATCATTCCCTTTGAAATCCGGCACTAGACAAGGATGGCCTCTCTCACCACTCCTATTCAATATAGTACTGGAATTTCTAGCCAGAGCAATTAGGTAAGAAAAAAAAATAAAGGGCATTCAATTAGGAAAAGAGGAAGTCAAATTGTCTCTGTTTGCAGATAACATGATTGTATATTTAGAGGACCCTATCATCTCAACCCAAAATCTCCTTAAACTGATAAGCAACTTCAGCAAAGTCTCAGGATACAAAATCAATCACCAATAACAGACTAACAGAGAGCCAAATCATGAGCGAACTCCCATTCACAATTGCTACAAAGAGAATAAAATACCTAGGATTAAAACAAACAAAGGATGTAAAGGACCTCTTCAAGGAGATCTACAAACCACTGCTCAAGGAAATAAGAGAGGACATAAACAGATGGAGAAACATTCCGTGCTCATGGTTAGGAAAAATCAATATTGCAAAAATGGTCATACTGCCCAAAGTAATTTATAGATTCAATGCCATCCCCATCAAGCTACCAAGACCTTCTTCACAGAACTGGAAAAAACCACCTTAAAAATAAATAAATAAATAAATAAATAAAATTAAAAAAAAAAAACCCACCTTAAACTTCATATGGAACCAAAAGAGAGCCCACATAGCCAAGACAATCCTAAGCCAAAAGAAAAAAGCCGAAGGCATCACGCTATCTGATTTCAAACTATAGTACAAAGCTACAGTAATCAAAACAGCATGGTACTGGTACCAAAACAGAGATATAGACCAATGGAATAGAACAGAGTCCCTGGAGGCAATGCCACACATCTACAACCATCTAATCTTTGAGAAACCTGACAAAAACAAGCATTGGGGAAAGGATTCCCTGTTTAATAAATGGTGTTGGGAAAACCAGCTAGCAGTGTGCAGAAAGCAGAAACTGGACCCCTTCCTGACACCTTACACTAAAATTAACTCCAGATGGAATAAAGACTTAAACATAAGACCTAACACCATAAAAACCCTAGAAGAAAACCTAGGCAAAACCATTCAGGACATAGGCATAGGCAAGCGCTTAATACTTAGAAACACCAAAAGCATTGACAACAAAAGCCAAAACAGACAAATTGGACCTAATGAAACTCCAGAACGTCTGCATAGCAAAAGAAATAATCATTAGAGTGAATTGGCAATCAATCAAATGGGAAAAATTTTTGCAATCTACCCATCTGACAAAAGGCTAATATCCAGAATCTACAAAGAATTAAAACAGATTTACAAGAAAAAGCAAACAAACCCATCCAAAAGTGTGTGAAGGATATGAACAGACACTCCAAAAGAAGACATATATGAGGCCAACAAACATATGAGAAAATGTTCATCGTCACTGATTATTAGAGAAATGGAAATCAAAACCACATTGAGATACCACCTCATGCCAGTTAAAATGGTGATCATTAAAAAAATGTGGAGACAACAGATGCTGCAGAGGATGTGGAGAAATAGGAACACGTTACACTGTTGGTGGGAGTTTAAATTAGTTCCAGCCATTGTGGAAGACAATGTGGCGCTTCCTCAATGACCTAGAAATAGAAATCCCATTTGACCCAGCAATCCCATTACTGGGTATATACCCAAGGGATTATAAATCATTCTGTTATAAAGACACATGCACACGTATGTTCATAGTGACACTGTTTACAATAGCAAAGACCTGGAACCAACCCAAATGTCCATCAGTGATAGACTGGACAAGGAAAGTGTGGCACATATACACCATGGAATACTATGCAGCCATAAAAAATGATTAGTTTGTGTCCTTTGTGGGGACATGACGAATCTGGAAACCATCATTCTCAGCAAAGTGACACAAGAACAGAAAATCAAACACTACATGTTCTCACTCATAGGTGGGTGTTGAACAATGAGAACACATGGACACAGGGAGGGTCAGTTGTGGGGTGGGGAGGTCGGGGAGGCATAACATGGGGAGAAATGCCAGATGTAGGTGATGGGGGGATGGAGGCACAAACCACATTGTCATGTGTGTACCTATGCAACAATCCTGCATGATCTGCACATGTACCCCAGAACTTAAGTACAATAAAAAATAAATAAATAAATAAAATGATCCCATTTACTGTAGCAACAAAAAATAAAATAATGAAGAATAAATTTAACCAAGAAGGTGAAAGATCTGTACATTGAAAAGTACAAAACATTAATGAAATAAATTGGATATGATACAAATAAGTAAAAAGAATACCTTGTGTTCATGAATTGGAAGAATTAATATTGTTAAAATGTCCAAACTACCCAAAGTGTCTACAGATTCAATGCAATTCCTATCAAAATTCCAATGTCATTTTTATAGATACAGAAAATTTCCTAAAATTCAGATGGAAACATAATCAGCTCCAAATTGCAAGACAATTATGAACAAAAAAAACAAAGCTGAAGGCATCAAACTATATATCAAAGAGAGAGTAGTTAAAACAGCATAGTAGTGGCATAAAAAAAAATAGACACATTGACTAGTGGAAGAAAATTAAGAGCCCAGAAATGAACTCACACATCTACAGATAATTGATTTTTGACATAGATGCCTAGAGAAAAGGATTGTCTCTTCCACAGTGTTGGGAAAACTGGATATCCATATGCAAAAGAATAAAGTTGGATCCTTAACTCATATCATATACAAAATGAACATAAGATGGACTACAGACTTAAACATAAGACCTGAAAACATAAGACCTTAAGCATAAAACTACTGGAGGAAAACGGGGAGGGGGAAACCGCACAATATTGGTCTGGTCAATATTTTTTAGATTTGACCCCAAAAGCACAGGAAATAAAAGCAAAAATAGACGCAGAGGATTACATCAAAATTAAGTGTCTACACAACAAAAGAAACAAAACTGAAGGGATAACCTATAGATTGGGAAAAAACATTTGCAAGTCATATATCTGAAAAGAAATTAACATTCAAAATATGTAAGGAATTCGACTCTATAGTTTGAAAACCAATAATTCAATTAAGAAATGGGCAAAAGACCTGAATAGACATTTCTCAAAAGAAGACATAAAATTGGCTAACAACTAAATGAAAAATGTTCAACATAATTGATGATTAGGTAGATACAAATTAAAACCACAGTGAGATATCACCTCACACCTGTTAGAATGGTTGTTATCCAAAATACAAAAGATAAGTGTTGTCAAAGATATAAAGACAATGTTTATATACTGTTATGGTAACATAAATTAGTACAGCCATGAAAAAAGTATGAAGATTCCCCAAAAAACTGAAAGAATTTGCAGATAATCCAGCAATCTCACTTCTGAATATTTACCTGAAATATATGAAATCAGTATGTTGAAGACATGTCTACACTCTGATGTTCACTGCAGCACTATTTACAATAGCCAAGTTATGAAATCAACCTAAGTTTTCATCAAGAAATGAATTAATAAAGAAGTTGTAGTATGTATAGACCATGGAATATTTTTTAGCCATAAAAAGAAGAAATTCTGTGTTTATAATGACATGAATGAAATTGGAGAATATTATGCTAAGCAAAATAAGCCAAACACAGAAAGACACTTCATATGAGCAATCTAAAACAATTAAGCTCGTGAGAAGCAGTATATAAAATGATGATTACCAGAGAAGGAGGGTGAGGGAAATAGGGAGATGTTAGTCAAAAGGTACATAGCTTCAGTTAGATAGGAGGAATGACCTTGATGTTTTTGAGAGCTATTGCACAATGTAATAAATATAGCTAATAATTAAGTAATGCACACTTCAATATTACTAAAAGTAAATTTCAAATGTTCTCATTGTACAAAATGTTTGATATTTGAGACGAGGTGTTGAATATGTTAAGTAGCTTGATTCAATCATTCTACATTGTATTCAAACATCATAACATTACTTGTAACCTCATAAAAATATACACCTATAATTTGTCAATACATTAATACAATAAAAATGTTAAAAGATATTGAACTATTCATGTTGTCTATTTATTCTTTTAATCTTGGATTAAGTTTAATAGTTTGTGGGTTTCAAGGAATTGGTCCATTTCAACTAACATGAATTTCTTTGCATAGTATTGTTCATTGTATTCTTTTATTTTGTTTTTATGTTTGTAAACTCTCTACTGATAGCCCCTTCTTTTATATGTGATATTGCTGATTTATGTCTCTTTCTATTTCTCTCTGGCAGTCTGGCTAGAATTCTATTGTTTGTATTGAACTTTTCAAAGAGATAGCTTTTGGTTTCCTTAAATTTTCTCAATTTCATTGATTTCTGCTTTTTCATTACTATTTCCTTTCTTCTACAGCTCTGGGTTTACTTTGCTCTTTTTTCTATTTTCTTAACTTGGAAGTTCAGATTATTGATTTGAGGCTTTTTCTTCTTTGGTAGTATTAGCATTAAAAATATAAATTTCCCTCTGAGCACTTCTTTTTTTTTTTTTTTGATTTATTTATTTTACTTCAGGTGCATACTATATCTGGCATTTCTCCCCATGTTACTCCCTCCCCACCCTCCCCTCCCTCCCCACACCCACTGTCTCTCCCCTACCCCCTCCAACTGCCAGCACTGTGTGATGCTCCTCTCCCTGAGTCCATGTGCTCTCGTTGTTCAACATCCACCTATGAGTGAGAACATACGGTGCTTGGCTTTCTGTTCTTGTGTCAGTTTGCTGAGAATGATGGTTTCCAGATTCGTCCAAGTCCCTACAAAGGACACAAACTCATCATTTTTTATGGCTGTGTAGTATTCCATGGTGTATATGTACAATATTTTCTTTGTATAGTCAAGTTGCATTCCACAATATTGACATGTTGTATTTTCTTTTTTTCATTGAAAATATTTTTCAATTTTATTTGAGACTTTTTCTTTGATCCACAAGTTATTTATAATTGTTTTGTTTCCTTTCTAAGTATTTGGAGATTTTCCAATTATATTTCTGTTATCAATTTCTAGTTAATTCTATTGTAATCAGAGCAAAAATTCATTGTGGGATTTCAATTTGCTTAAATTTGTTAGTTTATTTGAAAAGAATATGTGTTGTACTGTTGTTGGACAAAGTGTTTTATAAATTTCTATTAGATCTAGTTGGTTGATGATGTTTAAATTTTGTATATCCTTGCTGATTTTCTGAGTACTTCTTTGAATTACTGAAAAATGAATGCTGGAAGTCTTTAACTATAATTGTGAAATTTTATATTTCTTCTTTCAGTTTTATAAGCTATTGCTTTATGTGTTTTGAAACTCTGTTTAAAAGCATGTGCATTTAGAATTGTTATGTCTTCTTGGTGAATTGGACCTTTTATCATTACATAATGTCTCTCTGTATCCTGGGTAAGTTCCTTATTCTGAAGTCTAGTTGCCTTGGTATTATGTATAGCCACTCCAGCTTTCTTTTGAAGAGTGTTTGCATGGTGTATTTTTTCCATAATTTCCTTTTGAACTACCTACATCATCATATACAAAGTAAGTTTCTTTTTCTTTTCTTTCTTTCTTTCTTTCTTTTTTTTTTTTTTTTTTTTTTGAGAAGGATTCTGGCTCTGCCCCCTACCCTCCATGCTGGAGCGCACTGGTGTAATTTCAGCTCACTGCAACCTTCACCTCCTGAGTTCAAGCGATTTTCCTGCCTCAGCCTCTCGAATACCTGGGATTACAGGTGTGGTGCCATCACGCTCAGCTAATTTTTGTTTTTCTTTAGGAGAAACGGGGTTTCATCACTTTGGCCAGGGTAGTCTTGAACTCCTGACTTCAAGTAATCCACCTGTCTCAGCATCCCACAGTGTTGGGATTACAGGCATGAGCCACCACACCCGGCCCTAAAGTAGGTTTCTTATAGATAGCACATAGGTGAATTGTGTTCTTTTATCTACTCTGCCAATCTTTGTCTTTTAATTAATGTGCTTAGGTCATTTACCATTATTGTAATTATAGATATGTTTGAATTTAAATCTACTTTTCCATTATTTTTCCATTTTTAAAATTTCTGTTTCTCATTCCTTGCCATTTTTTAGATTATTTGATTTTTAAATTCAACTCTAATGTATCTGTTGACTTTTTGTATGTGCTTATTTTTTTTTACTGCATCTTTTTGCATAGTTTCTACTGGTCACAGTGGGAATTACACTATACATAATTATTTTTTCACAGTTTATTTACCTCTTCAGGTAAAATGTAGAGCTCTTATTACCCTACAGGTCACATTTTTCTCTCCTCCATTTTTGTTGTAGATGTAATTGTGTTACATCTACATACATTAAAGGTCCACGATACATGTATAATTTTGTATATTAACCAATCAAACATTTTAAGTACTTAAGAGGACCACAACGCTCTACTATATTTACCCAGTTATTTACCATTTCTATTGCTTTTCCTTCATTCCTGATGAAGGTATATTTTATAATCCTTTTAATTTCTGTGGAATTGGAAGTAATGTCCTAACTTTCATTTCAGATTTTAGTAAATTAAGTGTTATTTCTTTTTTTTCTTAGTTAGTCTAGCTAAAGATATGTCAATTTTGTTAATTGGGACACATAGTCAATTACACAATAATAGAGACTTCAATATCTCAACTTGTAATAATAGATAAAACAACCAGACAGAAGATCAATAAGGAAATAGAAGACTTTAATAACACAGTAAACCAAGTATACCTAAAAGAAATTGAAAAAAAAAAAAAAAAAACACTACACCTAACAATAACAGAATTCATACTCTGGAATAACCTGTAACTAGTAAGGAGATTAAATCAGTAATCAAAAGCCTCCTAACGAAAGCCCTGGATCACATGGTTTCACTTATGAATTTTATCAAAGATTTAAAGAAGAAAGAACATGAATCCTTCTCAAACTTTTCAAAAAAATTGAAGACAAGAGAACACTTCCTAACTTGTTCTATGAGGCCAGCATTGCCTGGATACCAATACCAGACAGAGATACTTCAAAAAGAAGAAAAGTACAAACCAGTATCACTTATGAATATTGATACAAGTATCCTCAACAACATAATAGCAAACCTAATTCAGAAGCATATTAAAGGATTAGACATTATGACCAAGTCAGATTTATTTCCAGAATGTAAGAATGTCCAACATTAAAAATCTATCAATTTAATACACTCCATTAATAGAATAAAGAAAAAGCACAAGGAAGTAAAAGATAACTCTTAGAAAGGGAGAAAATATTTGTGAATAATATATCTGACAAGTAATTAATATCCACAATATATGAAGAACTCCTCCAAGTCAATTATAACAACCAAAAATGCAATTAAAAAACGGACAATGAACTTGAACAGACATTTCTCCAAAGAAGACATACAAATGCTCAATAAACATGTGAAAAGATGTTCAATGTCACTAGTTATTAGGAAAATGCAAATTAATCCCACAGTGAGATACCACTTCACATCCACTACTATGGCTATTTTAAAAAAATGGAAACTGACAAGTATTGGCAAAAATCTAGAGAAGTTGGAACCTTGTGCATTGTTAGTGGAAAAGCTAACAATGGTACACCCATGGTAGAAAACAGGTTGACAGTCACTCAAAAAAGTTAAAGAATTACCACACAATCCAACAATTCCACTTCTATGTATACATTCCAAAAATCAAAGCAGGGTGCTGGGCGTAGTGACTCACACCTGTAATTCTAGCATTTGGAGGCCAAGGCAGATAAATCGCTTGAACCTAGAAGTTTGAGACCAGGCTTGGTAACATGACAAAACTCTATCTCTACAAAAAATACAAAAATTAGCCATGCGTGGTGGCATGCACCTGTCATCCCAGCTACTTGGGAGGCTGAGGTGTGTGGAATGCTTGAGCCGTGATTGCATCACTGCACTCTGGGCTAAATGACAGAGTGAGATCCTGTCAAAAAAAAAAAAAAAAAAAAAAAGATGCAAAAGCAGGGACTCAATCAGATTTTGTGTACACCAATGTTCATAGCATAGCAACATAATTCACAATAGCCAAAAGATGGAAACAATTTGTGTCCATCAACAGATAAACGATGGATAAGCAAAATGTGAAACATATATATATGTAGTGTAATATTATTCAGCCTTAAGCCTTAAAAGGAATACAATTCTGGATATATGCTACAACATGGATAAACTTTGAAAACATTGTGCTAAGTAAAATAAGCTAGATAAAAAATTCCAGATATTGTAAGGTTCCACTCATGTGGGGAAACTAGAATAGGCAAATTCATAAAGACTGAGAATAGAATAGAGGTTACCGGGGGCTACAAGAGAGAGAGAAATTTACATTATTATTTAATTAGTACATACTTTCTGTTTGAGATATTATTGAAAATGTTCTAGAAATGGATAGTGGTGATGGTTGCATAACATTGTGAAAGTATTTAATGCCATTGAACTGTACACTCAAAATGAAGAAAATCATAGTTTTAAACGTTTTATCTATACGTATCTTTAATATGCTTAATTTCTATATACTTAATTCCTAGATACTAGATTGTTTTCATTGTTACTGCAAGTGGTATCTTATGTATCTTTTGTATTATATTGCTGAGACAGAGAAATGTTATTTATTTTTGTAAGTTGATTTTTATTTGGCATGCTAAACTCACTTATTAGTTTTAATAGTTTATTTTTTGGTATTTCATATCTGCAAATAATGAAAACTTTATGCTTTCTCTTCCCATACTCATGCTTCTTTTTAAAAAATTCTATACTGAGTCAGGTAGAAACTCCCATACTCTGAAACAGTATGAGTGATAATTGGCATGGATCTTGATCTCAATCTTAAATGGGATTTTATTTAAAGTTCCTCTATTAAGTACATATGATCCCTACCTTATAACGGCTCCAGTTATGATTTTTTGACTTTAAGATGGTGCAAAAGCAATATGCATTCAGTAGAAACTGTACTTTGAGTTTCCACACAACGATTCTGTTTGTCACTGTCACTACAGTATTCAATAAATTACATGAAATATACTTTTTTAATGTAAAATAGGCTTTGTGTTCAATTATTTTTCCCAATTGTAGGCTAATGTAAGTGTTCTGAGCATGTTTAAGACAGGCCAGGCTAAGCTGTGATGTTCAGTAGATTAGGTATATTAAATACATTTTTGACTGATGATATTTTCAATTTACAATGAGTTTAACAGGAAGTAACCCCATCATAAGTCAAGAAGCATCTATATGTTTGCTGGCTTTTTTTTTGTACATAACCTCTACAAAGTTAGTAAGTGTTCTTTTTATTCCTAATTTACTTTTTGTTGTTACTGTCAATAAGACTTGAAACTTATCAAATATTTTTCCTGCCACAATATGTCTGCCTTCCTTGACAGACTGTGAACATCATGAGTGCAGCCCTCAAGTCTGTCTTCCTCATTGTTATATTTCCAATGTTCAGCACTATTTCTGGCACATAGTGCTTACACAATAAAGATCAATTGAAATTAATAGATTCAAACCTTTGAGTACCTGTATGTTTAGAGGCTATCAATCCTGGACTTCAGCTCACTACATTCTTTCAGTAAAGACAATTTGTTAATTGTATAACTCAAATGACACTGAGCATCTCACTAGTTTATGGACTCTCTTTAATCGCATGTCACTGTCTTATTCATCTACCCCAATCCTCTAGCATCTAGCCTCATCCTGGCACATAACCAGTGCTCAATTTGTAGTTTACGAATGGATTTCATTTTTAATTTTTTAAAAAATCTCATCATTTGAATGTACAATTGTAAAAACATTATTTGTCTTATCAGGCCACATTTAGATTTTCTCTTTGGAAAATAGGAATTCTTTACCTGTATTCTAGGAACTGGGGTAGCTATACCACCAACACCATCCTTTCCCTTTCTTGACTTCCTACTCATTCTATAGACCACACAGCCAAACACTCAACACTCAATTTTATCAATATTAACAAAGTAATTGCTATTTTCTATGTGCCAGGTACTGTGATAAGCACTTTGATATTTACATTCACATCTCCATTAGATAAATACCAGTATTAGCCTCATTTTACAGATGGGGAAAGTCAGGATCGCAAAAAGTTACACAACATATAGTTGGCGCATCTGGAATTCAAATTCAAACCCAGGTGAGTCTGACTCCAAAGGCACACACTCTCAACCATTATGTCAGTGGCTTTCAAATATTTGTCCACACCCCACAGTAAGAAATTTGCTTTAAATTGCAAATCTCTATACACTATTACACTTATGTATGCATGTATATGTGTAACATATATATATAATACATACATAACAGAACGTTTCACCAACCAATACCTAGAATGATTGCCATTTTTTATTCTATTCTGTTCTGTTCTTTAAAACACAAATATCTACACCCAGTACTGACTTCACAACTCACTAATGAATTGTGACCCCCCAGATTTGAAAACATTGCACTACACTGTGCTAAATCCTAAACTTATTCATCCTTCACCACCTCCATTGCTACCACCTTAGTCTAGGACACCATCATCTCATGCTTGAATTATGGGAAAAAACCTCTTCACTGGGCTCTTTATTTTGCTCTTGTCCCATTCTTTTTTTTTTTTTTTTAATACTTTAAGTTCTGGGGTACATGTGCAGATCTTGCAGGATTGCTACATAGGTATACACATGCCATGGTTGTTTGCTGCCTCCATCCCCCTATCACCTCCATTAGGTATTTCTCTCAATGCTATCCCTCCCCAAGCTCCCCATCCCCTGCTATCACTCTCCTAGTTCCCCCACCTCCAACAGACCCCAGTGTGTGATATTCTCCTCCTGGTGTCCATTTGTACTCGTTGTTCAACACCCACCTATGAGTGACAATATGTGGTATTTGGTTTTCTGTTCTTGTGTCACTTTGCTGAGAATGATGGTTTCCAGGTTCATCCATATTCCTGAAAAGGACATGAACTGATCTTTTTTATGGCTGCATAGTATTCCATGGTCCATATGTGCCACATTTTCTTCGTCCAGTCTATCATTGATGGGCATTTGGGTTGGCTCTCAGGTCTTTGCTATTGTAAACAGTACCACAGTGAACATACGTGTGCATGTGTCTTTATAATAGAATGATTTATAATCCTTTGGATATATATCAGTAATGGGATTGCTGGGTCAAATGGTATTTCTAGTTCTAGCTCCTTGAGGGATCGCCACACTGTCTTCCACAATGATTGAACAAATTTACACTCCCACCAACAGTGTAAAAGTGTTCCTATTTCTCCACATCCTCTCCAGCAACTGTTGTCTCCAGATTTTTTAACGATTGCCATTCTAACTGGCATGAGATAGTATCTCAATGTGGTTTTTATTTGCATTTCTCTAATGACCAGTGATGATGAGCATTTTTTCATATGTTTTTTGGCCACATAAATGTCTTCTTTGAAAAGTGTCTGTTCATATACTTTGCCCACTTTTTGATGGGGTTGTTTTTTATTTTAAATTTGTTTTAGTTCTCCATAGATTCTGGATAATAGCCCTTTGTCAGATGTGTAGCTTGCAAAAATTTTTTCCTATTCTATTGGTTGCCAGTTCACTCTGATTGTTTCTTTGCTGTGCAGAAACTCTTAAGTTTAATTAGATCCCATTTGTCTATTTTGGCTTTTGTTGCCATTGCTTTTGGTGTTTTAAGTCATGAAGTCCTTACCTATACCTATGTCCTAAATGGTATTGCCTAGGTGTTCTTCTAGGGTTTTTATGGATACCAAAACCTGGCAGAGACACAACTAAAAAAGAAAATTTCAGACCAATATCTATGATGAACATCAACGCAAAAATATTCAATAAAATACTGGCAAATCAAGTGCAACAGCACATCATACAGCTTATCCATCACGATCAAGTAGACTTCATCCTGGGGATGCAAGGCTGGTTCAATATATGCAAATCTATAAACGTAATCCATCCCATAAATAGAACCAAAGACAAAAACCACATGATTATCTCAATAGATGCAGAAAAGGCCTTCAACAAAATTCAACAGCCCTTCATGCTAAAAACTCTGAATAAACTAGATATCGTTGGAATGTATCTCAAAATAATGAAAGCTATTTACAACAAACCCACAGCCAATATCATACTGAATGGGCAAAAACTGGAAGCATTCCCTTTGAAAACTGGCACTAGACAAGGATGCCCTCTCTCACCATTCCATTCAACATAGTATTGGAAGTTCTGGCAAGAGCAATTAGACAAGAAAAAGAAATAAAGGGTATTCAATTAGGAAAGGAAGAAGTCAAACTGTCTCTATTTGCAGATGACATGATTGTATATTTAGAAGAGCCCATCGTCTCAGCCCAAAATCTCCTTAAGATGATAAGCAACTTCAGCAAAGTCTCAGGATACAAAATCAATGTGCAAAAATCACAAGCATTCCTATACACCAATAACAGACAGAGAGCCAAATCCTGAGCTCTTGCCCCATTCTTAACACAACAGCAAGAGGAATCTTTTCCAAGTCTAAAGCATGTCAATCCTTTATTCAAAACTCTCCAAAAATTTCCCATCACATTCAGAATAAAATCTGAACTCCCTATTGGCCATAGAGGCTTGCATGTGTAGGTAGACACTGCCTACCTCTCTGATGTTATGTTTTTCTCCTCTACCCTTTGCTCACTATGCTCCAGTCACGTAGGCCTTCTTTGTGTTCCTTGAACACCACAGCTTGCTCCTGTTAAAGGTTTTTGCACTTGCTTTCTCTCTATGTGTGTCACTCTGTGTTCTGATTTTCTTGTGCTTGGCTCCTTCTCCTTCTTCAGATCTTACCACCAATGTCACATCTTCAGAGAAGGAATATTCTGACCACCCCATATCAAATAGTCACTTAAACAAACCCAGTTTTCTTTCTTATAGTACCACCATCTTATTTTTCACATAGCACCTTATCACCATCCAAAATTACTTTGTGAATTTGTGTGTATATCATTATTGTCTGTCTGATTCACTGTTGCATTCCCAGCACCCAGAACAATGGAACATAATAGTTGTTAAATAATATATTCGATAAAGGAGTGCTTCCTGATCTACCCCCTCAACTTAAGTCTGAGTATAGGCAATGATTACATTTTTTCTGACTCCTCCAGGGCCCAGACTAGGCCATTTCCCACACTTTTGACACAATTTATGTTTGCCCATTGGTTGTTTCAGCTGGTTCTTATCAAGAGATGGGCAAGCCTTCTCTTGTCCTCATAGTCCCTCCAAGAGGCAGGCAGAGGCAAGCATCCCAGTTCCTGCTTGAAGGACAGGAATGAAGGTCAGAGAGAGATTCATGAAAATTCTATAGCCAGGTAGTAGCTAGAATCCAGGCATTCTGGAAACTTGGGATGCATCTAAGTCTCATGGTTTTAAGTGAAGAAGTCCTGTCCTAACCAATGCAGGACTCTGGAACCAGATGAAGCATGAGAGTCAAGGGGCTACTTTGCTTAAAGATGGGACACAGGGAAGAGAGGAGGCAACCTTCAGCCCTAGACAGCAGCCCTCTAGGCAAGGGACTTTGATGTTCCCTACTCACAAGGGGTGAGCCAGTGACAGTGTATGTCCCCTCAGTCTCAAGTAGCCTTAGCCACAGTAAAACAAAAAAAGCAGATTCAAGAGAATACAGTCTCTGGTTCATGGATCTCTGAAAGGTTGTCACTAGCAGAGGGAGCAGACTGCTCTGTGTTTTTTTGCCCCAGGGTGTTTAACTAAGACCTGTGGGTAAGTTTCCGGGGAGGTAGATATCAGCTACAGCACAAAGATAATATCAATGACAATATGTGCTACTTTGTAAAGCAATGGACTCTCTGTTACTAGAATTGCTCATGCAAAATTGTATAAGCACCAATTCAACCCATTTCCCTAGCAGTTTTTTTATTTCAAAAGGTTCTTCCTTATGATACTTGTATGGCTGACTGCTTCTTGGCCTTCAGATCTTCAGCTCACATGTCCCTTTCTCAGAGAGGCCTTCCTGACAATCCAATATAGAGTAGTAACCCAGGCAGTCTTATTTTAATTCTCTGCTCCACACTAACTGTCATCTAATACTTATTGTGTTAGTTTGTTGCCCCCACATCCCCACCATCCCCTCTAAAATATAAACTTCATGAGAGCGAGGATCTTCTTTTGTCTGTCTTATTTAATGTTATATCCCCCAGAGGCTAGAGCACTGTGTATCTCATTGCTAGTGCTCAATAAAATACTTGTTGAATGGCTAAGTGAAAAGGCCAAATGACGTATGTCAGAAATATTGCAGAAAAGACTTCTACATAGACAGACTTCTACATACTTCTGCATACATAGTAAAATCTTGTACCAGATTTACTAGATGACTTTGTATACACTAAATAAAGATGTACTTTATGTTATAATATTACACAAATCTCTTTAAATACTAAATGCAGTCTACGGCTATACCACCCTGAATGCACCCAATCTTATCTAAATATGGATGCAAAAAGCCTCAATAAATATGCTAAAGAAGTAAATCTATTAATATATAAGAAGACATACTTCATTACTGAGATGTAACCCAGGAAAGCAACGTCTTTTTACATCTGAAAGTCAATTAATGTAACACACCATATTAATAGGATGAATTTCAACAATCACAGGATCATCCGAATAAGATGCTGAAAAATCATTTGAAAAAGTTCAAGGCTCCTTCACAATAAAATGCTCAATAAACAGTAAACACTGATAAACACAATAAATAACTCATATACCATTTCATTCATGTTTTGAATTTTCTTAACCACTCTACAATAATTGGTTTGCATCAGGCTTTCCATATTACTTACATTTATAGGATTTCATTCCAATAGATGTCGTGTGATTTTTAATATAATTAAAATAGAATATTTTTTTGTATTTTCCATATTACTATGCATAGTTGCATAGTATGGGGTGGATTCTTATATTTATAAGGTCCATCTCCAGTGTGCATTATCATGTGTCTATGAATAAATATGAAAAAAAAATGAAGGCATTCCCACATTTTGGACATTTATAGGGTTTTCCTCCACAATGAGTTATTTTATGTCATCCAATAGAACTGGAAGAATTAAAGGCGTCGTAATATTTCTAACTCTCATAAGGTTTTTCTTCAGAGTCCTTTCACATTTTCGAAGAACATTTCTTCTAGTCATAGGGTTTTTTCTTCAGTTTGTTTTGTTTAATATCTTTGAAAGAAACCAAGAAAATTAAACACTTTCCTGTATTTCTTTCATTCACACGGTTTCACTCCAGTGAGTTTCTTACATTTGAGAATCACCAGTATGTCCGAACGCTTTAATCACATTTTTTTATAGGTTTATAGAACTTTCATAGGGTTTATTTCTGATATGACTTCTTTCATGGTTATAAAGATGGCTAGAACAACTGAAGGCTTTCCCACATTTTTTATATTCACAGGGTTTCTCTCCACTATGAGTTATTTTATGTCTATAAAGGTAACTGGAATGACTGAAGGCTTTCCCACATCCCTTACATTCACAGGATTTCTCTTCACAGTGAATTATTTCATGTCTATAAAGGTTCCTAGGATGACTAAAGGCTTTGGTTTATTTCTGGTATGAGTTCTTTCATGGTTATAAAGATGCCTGGAACCACTGAAGGCTTTCCCACATTTTTTATATTCACAGGGTTTCTCTCCACTACAAGTTCTTTTATGTCTATAAAAAGTGACTGGAATGACTTGAAGGCTTTACCACATTTCTTATATTCATAGGATTTGTCTCCATGATGAGTTGCTTCATGTCTTTGAATAAAATTCTCAATAAACAATGAAGAGAAGAGAATGACTGAAGGATTTACCACAATGCTTCCATTAATAGGGTTTCTCTCCAGGATGAGATTTTTCATGGTTATTAAGATAAATAAAATATACAAAGGATTTACCACATTTCTTACACTCACAGTGCTTTCCTCCAGAATGAATACTTTAATGTCTTTTATTTTTTAAAAAAGGAAAAGACAAATGATTTCCCACATTCCTTATATTCACTGGGTTTTGCTCCAGTGTAAGTTCTTTTATGTATTGGACAGGAAATAGAAAAACTGAAGAGTTTACAATGCTGTTTACATTCATAGGGCTTATCTGCAATGGGAGTTCTCTGCTGTATTTGAAATAAACTGGAAAAATCAAAAGCTTTCTCACATAATGTACATTTGTAAGGTTCATTTACAATGGGAGTTACTATGTGTCTTTGAATATGTGTGAGATAAATGAGGGCTTTCTGATACTGTTTAGATTTAGATGGCTTCTCTCCACATTCTGCACACTCAGTTTGTTTGTGTCCAGAGTGAGATATAATGTGCCTATGAAGGGATGAGTAATATATGAACATTTTTCAACACTGCATTCATGTGGTTTTACTCCAATGCTGTTTTTTTGTTCAGAGTAAGATTTGGAATCTGGATGAAGGTTTATCTCAGCTGACTACATTATTTAATTTCACCTAGTCTCTTTATCATATGATTTCTGAAAAAATGACTACTATATTATTAATGGTTGTCTTATTAGTGATTTTCTATTTATTAAAAGGTCTTGACCTTAGATTGCTACCAATATCAGAAAATTCCAGGTTTTCTGCCCTGACTAAAGTGTTTGAAAGTAAATGAATTGATTACTCTGCAACAGAGCTCCCTCCACCATAGCTATTATCAAATATTTATATATGCAGTTTCTTAGCACTGTTTCCAAGTGAACTACTTTGCAAACACTGAGCACTTATGTTGCATGGAAATACATATTTTTGGTCAACATTTTTATAAATAAATATATTTAAAGTTTGCTTATTTTTTTGGTTTGCTTGAAGTTAAAGACTGTGACATGCTGAGATTCCCTTATGGAATAGCGCTTTCTCTTGTGAGTGGAAATTACCTTAAATCTCTGAAAGAATTTTTTGTACTGATTTTCAATATGTTGGTGTCTCCATTGATTTCCTATATAACCCAAGTTCTTTAAGATTTATTGCATCACATCTTTATGTAGATTCTTCCAGGAAGGAGCCAGCAAAGGCCACTCTTCCCTGATAAAGGTAACAACCACATCTTCAAAGGCCACTGAGTCCATTTCCTGACTTCTTGGGCATGCCAGCACCCTTTCTGCAGATTTCCAGTACCTGCAGGTCACAGGGCTTACAGAGATTGTGATGAAGCCACCTTGGGATTCCAGGAGCTGAGGAGAAAGAGCAATAGAGATGGGACCCTGATCTCATGGCATGGAAACAAGGGTCTCCCAAGATTGTGGAAAGCAGTTCCATTTTCTGTAGCTGCACTCCTGATTGGACATACTAGATTACTTTCTTTAACTTTTATTTTAGGTTTAGGGCTATGTGTGCAGGTTTGTTATATAAGTAAAATTGTGTCATGGGGATTTGGTGTACAGATTATTTTATCACCCAGGTACTAAGCATAATACGCATTAGTTATTTTTCCTAATCCTGTCCCTCCTTTCATTCTCATCCCTCAAGTAGACTCCAATGTCTGTTGTTCCCCTCTATGTGTCCACGTGTTCTCATCATTTAGCTTCCACTTATAAGTGAGAACATGTGATATTGAGTTTTCTGTTCCTGCATTAGTTTGCTAAGGATAATAGCCTCCAGCTCCATCCAGGTTCTTGCAAAGGAAATTATCTTGTTCATTTTTATGGTTGCATAGTATACCATGTTGTATATGTATCACATTTTCTTTATCCAGCCTACCATGGATGAACATTTAGGTTGATTCCATATCTTTGCTATTGTGAATAGTGCTGCAGTGAACATACACATACATTTGTCTTTATGGTAGAACAATTAACATTCTTTTGGGTATATACCTAACTTTTTAAGGTTTTTGCAGTTTCAAACACAAAGATATCAGAGTTTATGACACATGTGAGGCCACCCTATGGGTCCCAGAGTTGTTCTTGAGAAGTGATTCTCAAAGTACGGTCCCCAAGCCAGGAACATCAGCATTATCTGGGAATTTGTTAGAAATGTAAATCCTTGAGCTTCATACAGACCAACTGCACCTAGACCAACTGAATCATAAAATGCTTGTGGGAGGGGCCCAGAAATGCGTGTTTAAATATGCTCTTCAGGTGATTCTGATGCATAGTCAAGTTTGAGAATCACTAGTCTAGGGAAAGCAGTACTTGGCTCCCCATGGTAGTCCAACACACAGCAATAGGCAGGGCACATTCCTACTTCCATGGCTTCAACTGACACCTTTCTATATCTTGCCAAGACCCTCTCCCAGGCTCTTGGTATCATCTTACACTCAAATTGTCTAAATCAGAACTTACAGAATTTTCTCCAATCCTGACTCTTTTCCCGTGAGCCAAATTTTGTCCTTTACACAGAATCCCTCAGACTCAAAATCCTGAGTCCTTCTGTTTCCCTCTCTCTTCAGATAGTTGCCAAATCTTGTTGATTCTTTTGGACAGCATCTTTCGCATTTATCTTTTTCTTTTCATCTCCACTGTTTTCCCCTTTCCATTTCTTCCCCTTCCCAGTCTTGTCCTTTATGACCCCATCTCAGCTGGACTAGCTCCTAGCTGATCTTTCTGCCTCCAGCTTCCCCTGGGAGTCAAAAATGTCCTCCAGAGCTTTGTTCACAGGAGCTCCCATTCTAAGCATAGAATACCCTTTACCCTTCTTACCATGAAGTGTGGCAATGTTGTTCAGAATAAAAAAGGATGGATTCTCGCAGGTAGGCTGCTTGAGTTCAAATACTGGTCTCACCTTGTATTAGTCCATTTTCACACTGCTATAAAGAAATATCCAAGACTGAGTAATTCATAAAGAAAAGAGGTTTAATTGACTCACAGTTCCACATGGTAGGGTTTGCCTCAGGAAACCTACAATCATGGTGGAAGGCAAAGGTGAAGCAAGGCACCTCTTACATGGTGACAGAGAAGAAAGGAGAACACTGCCAAACACTTTTAAAAGCATCAGATCTCGTGAGAACTCCTTCACTATGATGAGAACAGCACAGAGTAAACTGCTCCATGATCCAATCACCTCCCACCAGGTCCCTCCCTTGACATGTGGGGATTATAATTCAGGATGATATTTGGGTGGCGACACAGAGCCAAATCATATAATTGCACCCCTGGTCCCTCCCAAATCTTGTGCTTTTCACATTTCAAAACCAATCATGCCTTCCCAATAGTTCCCCAAAGTCTTAACTCATTATAGCATGAATTCAAAAGTAAAAGTTCAAAGTCTCATCTGAGGCAAGGCAAGTCCCTCTCACCTATGAGCCTGTAAAATCAAAAGCCGGTTAGTTACTTACAAGATATAATGGAGGTACAGGCATTTGGTAAATGTTGCCATTCCAAATGGGAGAAATTGGCCAAAACAAAGGAGCCACAGACCCCATGCAAGTCCAAAGCCCGGCTGGGCAGTCATTAAACCTTAAAGCTCCAAAATCTCCTTTCACTCCATGTCTCACATCCAGGGAATGCTGATGCAAAGGGTGGGCCCCCAAGGCCTTGGGCAGCTCTGCCCCTGTGGCTCTGCAGAGTACAGCCCTCTTGGATATAGCTTTCACTGGTTGGTATTGAGGACCTGCAGCTTTTCGGGTGCATGATGCCAGCTGTCAGTGGACGTACATTTTTGGGGTCTGGAGGACGATGGCCGTCTTCTCACAGCTCCTCTAGGCAGTGCTTCAGTGGAGACTGTGTATGGGGAACCCAACCCCACATTTTCCTCCCACACTGCCCCAGCAGAGGTTCTCCATGAGGACTCCACCCCTGCAGCAGACTTCTGTCTGACATCCAGACATTTCCATATATCCTCTGAAATCTAGGCGGAGGTTCCCAGAGCTCAACTCTTATCTTCTGCATACCAGCAGGCACAACACCATGTGGAAGCTATCAAGGACTGCAGCTTGCACCCTCTGAAGCCATGGCCAGAGCTGTGCCTTGGCCCCTTTTAGCCATGGCTGGAGCTGGAGCAGCTATGACACAGGGCACCAAGTCCCAAGGATGCACAGACCAGTGGGGCTCTGAGCCTGGCCCAAAAAACTGATTTTCCTTTCTAGGCCTGTAGGCCTGTGGTGGGAGGGGCTGCAGTGAAGATCTCTGACATGCCCTGGAGACATTTTCCTCATTGTCTTGGTGATTAACATTCAGCTCTTTCGGTACTTATGCAAATTTCTGCAGCTGGTTTGAATTCCTCTCCAGAAAATGGGTTTTTATTTTCTACCACATGGTTAGGCTGCAAATTTTCCAAAACTTTACTCTCTGCTTCTCTTTTAAGCATAAGTTCCAATTTCAAACCATCATTTTTTTGTGAATGCATATAACTGAACACTTTCAGAATAAGCCAAGTCACCTCTTGAATGCTTTGCTGCTTAGAAATTTCTTCCACCAGATAACCTAAATCATCTCTCTCAAGTAAAATGTTCCACAGATTTCTAGGGCAGGGGCAAAAATGATGCCAGTCTTTTTCTAAAGCATAGCAAAAATGACTTTTACTCCAGTTCCCAATAAGTTTCTCATCTCCATCTGAGACCACGTCAGTCTGGATTTCATTGTCCGTATCATTACCAGCATTTTGGTCAAAACTATTCAACAGTCTCTAGGAAGTTCCAAAGTTCCTCACATCTTCCTGTCTTGTTCTGAGCCCTCCAAACTGTTCCAACCTCTTCCTGTTGCTTCCATATTTTCAGGTTATCTTTATTGCAGTACTCCACTATCCTGGTACCAATTATCTATATTAGTCCATTTTCACACTATTACAAAGAAATACCCAAGACTGGGTAATTTATTAAAAAAAAAAAAATGTGGGTTAATTGACTCACAATTCCACATGGCTGGAGAGGCTACAGGAAATCTACAATCATTGCAGAAAGTGAAGGGAAAGCAAGGCACTTCTTACATTGTGGCAGGAGATCGAAGAGAGAAGTGGGGAACTGCCAAACACTTTTAAAGTCATCAGATCTCCTGAGGACTCCCTCACTATCATGAGAACAGCATGGACGAAACTGCGCTTATGATCCAATCAGCTCCCACCAGGTCCCTCCCTTTGACACATGGGGATTACAATTTAGAATGAGATATGGGTGACTGTACGGAGCCAAACCATATCACACCTCTTCCTAGCTATGTGATCTCGGGCATGACCTCTGACATCTCTATGACTCTTACTTCTCATCTGAAAAATGGGGGATCACGGTGAGAGTTCCTACTTTATGGGATTGTGTTGAGAATTAAATGTATGTAAAGTACTTAGAATGATGCCTAGTTCAAGGTGAGTTCTATATATGTGTTTGCTATTGTTATTAGTAGTGGTCTTAATATCTAATTTTGAAACCCAAATCAATTCCTATCTTTTCTTCAAAGCCTGCCTTGACATCCAGAAGAAATTTCTCTTTCTTTTGTTTTTTCCTGTAACATTTAACCTCAGTGATAGAGCCAGATGGAACATTAAGGCCCAGAGAGGGTTTAGGACTTATCCAAGGTCAACTTAAATCACTAACAGTTAAGACGAAGGCTCCCTGACTCCACAACATTCTCAGATGCTTCTGGATCCTTCATTTCAATTCCTTTTAATCTTATGTGTCCAGAAAAAATAAAAATAGCAGGGGCCCCAGAATAATCAGAAAACTCACATGTTAAAATAGCCTTTAAAGTACCTTTAGTCTTCTTGGTCAGAAGAGTGTAAGTACAGGGGGTTGTTGGTGTTGAGAAAAGACCAAGTGTGAGGAATGTGAGTACTAAATGTGTAAAGGTGGAAACCAGCTCTGTTTACACTCAGGCTCGGGCATACACATTATCTCCATTCAGAAATCCCAACTTTCACCAGGTAGATGCCATTGCTCAAGGAGGCTGAGAACCTGTCATCAGTGTGGGAATACAGGGAAAGGGGGGAGAAGAATGGGTGGACTAAAACAGGTGGCTATGTGTATTTAATTCAATGGATGTCAGTATGATTTGAGAGTTCTGAGGCATTGGGCTGGGCACTGCAAGAGAAAGTCATAAAGATGACTAATAATTGGCTTGGCTCTATGACATGGTATTCTTCTTCCGGCTTCCTTGACAGGCTGGAGAAGCCATTAAAATGCTGGTAGGGCTAGTTCCAACAAGCTTCTGCAGGACCTAAAAGAGAATTGGAAGAATTGTGGCTTTCCGGACAGCAACCTTTCTGGCAAGCATGACTCAGTCTGGACTGTTAGAGATCGGGATACTCTGGGTTTAGTGTCCACAGGCTCAGCTGCCCAAAAAGGCAAGCTCCCCTCACAGAATGAAACACCTAAAGAAACAGAGGACAAGGTAGTAAAGTAGGTGTTATAGTTGGAACATTTGTTCCCCCTAAACCTCATACTGAAATTTGATCCCAATCGCTGGAGATGGAGCCAAATGGAAGGTGTTTCAGTCATGGAAGCAGGTAGCTCACTAATAGATTAATGCACTCCCTTTGAAGAGGGGTGGGGAAGGTGAGTAAATTCTTGCCTTATTAGTTCCTGGGAGAGCTGGTTGTTTAAAACAGTCTGGCACCCCCACCCCTTTTCATGTGATCTCTGCAAGTGTCAGCTCCCCTTCACCATCTACCATAATTGGAAGCAGCCTGTGGCCCTCATTAGATGCCCAATCTTGAAGACTTCCAGATGTCGTCGGAATCATTAGCTGAGTAAATATTTTTTCTTTGCAAATTACCCAGCTTCAGATATTTCTTTATAGCAATGCTAAACAGACTAAGATGTAAGGTTTACCAGGCACAAAAAAAAAGTCAAGGAGAGGATGAGATGGGATCACAGAATCTTAGAACTGAAAGGCTTTCTCCTCCTCCATTGCTCAGACAAGAAACAATGGTCCCAAAAAAGGAAGCAAGGAGCCCAGGGTCACACAGTAAGATACAGATATCAGATTGAGGCCTGGGGATCTTAATTTCCAATCTAGTCACTGTTTTGTTTTTTTTTTTTACTAATTTTCTGAGACATGTAATTGATATCAAGTTGCCTATTTAACTCAATTATGACCCTTAAAATAAGATGGAGGTTGAATACATTTTTTTTTTAATTTGAGTATAGCTTCTGTCTTTTAAAATAATGTGGTGAAATTTGATCCACAGTTTGAGGCTGAGAGAGATTCAATGTACAGAACACTCATAGTATTAACGTTGTCCCAACCCATATTCTTTCTCTCTCCCAGAATGGCTATGACAATAAATAAAATAATATTAGTGAAAAATCCGATCCCACAACACAGACAAACACTTATCCTCTGATTTCTTTAAAATAAATAACAAATGTTTATTGAGTACGGTGTCTGTGACAGGGATTGCTCTGAATTCTTTACACTTACTCATTATAGCAATGTATTCATTACAGCAATCCTTTAAGGCAGTTGCTGTTATTAATCTTATCCCAACATTAAGGCAGGTACTGTAATTATCACCTCAACTTTAGGGATGACAAAACTCAGGCACAGTTATGTGACTTACCCAACGTCACATACCTAGTAAGTAGCACAGCCAGGATTTGAGCCTGCTAAGGCCAGGTGGGTTTGCACTTATAAGCACCAGCCTATAAGAGTAGCTGTTCACAATTTTCCACAGTAGTATAGAATTCATGGATACAAGGTAGCCCAAAACAGATCAGAAGACAGGTGAGTAATGGAGAGAAGGAAGGAGGCAACTAAGCTGTAGTGTGCCTACTGTGTACCAAGCACCAGGCTTTGAATTTTCTGAAGCTGGCCTTTAGCCTTGGGTCTGTCCTGGATGCAAAGCCAGCACTGAACTGAACTGCTCTGATGGGAAGCTAGTTTTGGCCCAGCCTGGCCACTGGAACAATAGTCATTCCAGATGACATTTATTGAGCACTTCCTGTGTGAGGCACAAAGCTAATCACTTTCCATATGTTAGTTCATAATGCCTTACAACAATCTTATGAGGAAGGTATGATCATTTAACATCAGTTTGCACAAGAGGAAAGCACTAGCCACGGGGCCTTCAGTGAGTCTTTTATTATGGGGAGGGGATTGTTTGGTAGCAAGTGTCAGTAGAGTTTCCCTGAGTGAAGGTCATACCGTCCATCAATTAAGGGTCTGGGGCTGAGAAGAAGGTAAAAATGGAGGATGCCCCTAACAACTACTGTGTATTTGTTTTTTTTACGGCTTTCCTCCGACATTGACAGTGAGCCATGTTGTTTCCCAGGAGCAGAACTCTCTCTGTCCTTCCAGAATTAGTGGAGTGTGTCCTTCTCTTGGGTCAGGCTGAACACTCCCACTGCCTGAGCCTAATAGCAAGAGGTTTTGATATGCCTATCCCAGTAGTCCTACTAACCTATGCTCCCCTTCTCATTTCCCTGGGCACTCATAAGTGCTACAGGTTGTATTTCTTACCATCAAGAAAAGTAGATTTTTGATAAGCCTAAGATTTTCCACCAGGATGAATGGCAGGATGAAGGGGACAAAAGACAGAAAACAATAACAGTATTTAGAATGTTATGTAGTGAAAGTCACTATTAAAAAAAAAGAAGAAACAAAAAGAAGAAACACTGAAAGGAAAGTCAAGAGCCTGAGGCTGCATTCCAATATTTGTTGGGGAGAGTATGTCCATAATAACTACCTGCCATTTCATGAGGCCTCATGGTGTGTCTGTCACTGCAGTAGCAGCTTTTCCTAAATTACATCACTCAGTCCTCAGAACCGCTTTACAAAGCAAGGATTGTTAATGTGACCCCCATTTTACAGAAAAGGAAACTGAAGCTGAAAAGAGGACACAACTTGTCTAGGGCCACATACCTAAGAAATAGACAGAACTGAGATTCAAATCTAAACAGTATGACTCCAGAATTTAGTGTGCTAAACCACCCCCACTCCTCATTGCAGTTGTGGACTTCAACTTTCCTACTTGGCAAATGAAACAAAGCTCCAGCTCTGTAAATTTTGTAACTTTATTTTAAACCTTAGAAAGGGTGCCCGAGGGAGCAGTCTGAAAGCTACAGATGATCTTCTGTTTTCTTGGGCATAGTTGAATGAGGAGTCAATGAAGACAAGAGGCGGGGGAAGCCTCGCAGAATGTTGCCTCTTGGACCCTTTCCCACCTGAGGAGCTTGACATTTATTAAACACTACCATATTTTTGTCCATAGTCCCTTTCTTATGTCTCCTCTTACTCCAACAGGTCCGCTCAGAAAGCAGGATGAGCAAAGCCACCTGGCAGGTTTGACTGGCCCCCAGACAAAAGCCAACCCTGTCTAGCCAGGTAAGCCCCCCAACCTAGCTGAGTGCACAGGAGGACTTTGTCTCTTCCCCTTCCCCTGAGTCACAATGGGAGGAATAAGAAAGAGTTGTCTGAACCCCAATTTTCATAGCAAGGTTTTTAAGAAGAAAACTGAGGTCAGATGCAGTTGTTTGGTTTCAATATTAAACTTTTTAGCATTTTCTGAGCACATTATATTTTCTATGTTATTCTCTATACATTCTCTCTTTGCTTCCTCACAGTAAACCTAGGAGCTAAGGAGGAGAGGGAGGGGAGAGAACACACCACATTCATTTTATTGATAGATGAGGAAACTGAGATCCAGAGAAAGAAAGAGCAATGCAAGCCCAGGAGAACAACAAAGTCAGAATTTTGCCCTACCTGCTAGGTGGGCAGTAGGCAGGCACTTCTACAACACAGAGCTAGGGGGATTCCATCCCAGGCTCCAGGGAAGACATTCCCCTGATCTCCTGAGCAAGATGCTGGGAGGCTGTAGAGCAACTTAAATCTGTGTGGTGCCTGCCATAGGTTCATCTAGCCAGAGAGGAATCAACATGAGACCATCCACACTGTCTTCTGGCCAAGCCTAGAGAGACTCAGAAAGGATTGATATGGCAGCATCAGGACCTGAAACTTCATCACCCAGTTGTTGAAACTTGGTTCAGATTTTACTTTCAGATGAAAAATTACTAATTCATCAAAATGGCATAGTGGAACTAGGGAACCAAACTTTGAATAGAGAGTCAGGAGATACAGGGGACTCAGCTGCTCAGTTTCCTTTGTGATTTGCTTAAGTGCTGCCCGGGATTGGAGCCTCAAGCTCCTCCTTTGGTTACATGAGGAGGTTGGACTTCTTTGTTGTTTAAATTTCCCCTCTAATACAGGCTTTTTAAAAAATACTTTAAGTTCTGGGATACATGTGCAGAACGTGCAGGTTTGTTACATGGGTATACACATGCCATTGTGGTTTGCTGCACCCATCAACCCATCATCTACATTAGGTATTTCTCCTAATGCTATCCCCTCCCCCTAGCCCCCACCTCCGCCTGACAGGCCCCAGTGTGTGATGTTCCTCTCCTTTTGTCCTTGTGTTCTTGTTGTTCAACACCCACTTATGAGTGAGAAACTGTGGTTTGGTTTTCTGTTTGTGTGTTAATTTGCTGAGAATGATGGTTTCCAGCTTCATCTGTGTCCCTGCACAGGACATGAACTCATCCTTTTTATGGCTGCATAGTATTCCATGGTGTATATGTGCCACATTTTCTTTATCCAGTCTATCATTGATGGGCATTTGGGTTGGCTCCAAGCCTTTGCTATTGTGAACAGTGCTGCAATAAATATACATGTGCATGTGTCTATATATTATAAAGATTTATAATCCTTTGGGTATACACCCAGTAATGGGATTGCTGGGTCAAATGCTATTTCTGGTTCTAGATCCTTGAGGAGTTGCCACACTGTCTTCCCCAATGGTTGAACTAATTTGCACTCCCACCAACAGTATAAAGCATTCCTATTCCTCCACATCCTCTCCAGCATCTGTTGTTTCCTGAATTTTTAATGATCGCCATTCTAACTGGTGTGAAATGGTATCTCATTGTGATTTTGATTTGCATTTCTCTAATGACCAGTGATGATGAGCTTTTTCATGTTTGTTGGCCACATAAATGTCTTTTTTTTTTTTTTTTTAGAAAGTAAAAGAAAGAAAAGAATAAAGAGAGAAAGAGAAGAAAAAAAAGAGAATAAAAGAAAGGGAAAAAGAAGAAGAAAAAGAGGGGAGAGAGAACAGGAATCTTGCTCTATTGCCCAGGCTAGAATGCAGTCTAAAAATGGGTATTACAAAGCTCTTTTATACTAATAATTGTGTTATACGATGGAGACAGGAAGGAATAAGGGAGGAAAATAACAAACAAACAGCCAACCAATATTTCATTTGAACCTATGAAATACTATGTAATTGCTGGGGAGTGATTTACTCCCAACCATGTGGTCTCTTTTAGAATAAATGTGATGTGTTACTGAAAAAAAAAATGGATGTTTTGTGGATTTGGAGTAGAGAGTTCTGTAAATGTTTATTAAGTTTACTTGTTCGAGGTATAAGTTCAAGTCCCGGATATCCTTGTTAACCTTCTGTCTCATTAATTTGTCCAATATTGACAATGTAGTGTTAAAGTCTCCCACTATTATTGTGTGGGAGTCCAAGTCTCTTTGTAAGTCACCAAGAACTTGCCCTATGTATCTGGGTGCTCCTATATTGTGTGTGCATAGACTTAGGATCGTTAACTTTTCCCATTACATTGATCCCTCTACCATTATACAATGTCCTTCTTGTCTCTTTTGTTTTCTATTACTTTAAAGTCTATTTTATCAGAGATGAGAATTGTAACTCCTTTTTTTTTTTTTTTTCTCTCCATTCGGTTGGCAAATCTTCCTCCATCCCTTTGTTTTGAGTCTCTGTATATCCTTGCATGTGAGATGGGTCTGGATGCAGCTTACTGATGGGTTTTTTAGAATGGCTGATACTGGTTGTTCCTTTCTGTACATAGTGCTTCTTTCAGAAGCTCTTGTAAAGCAGGCCTGGTGGTAATGAAATCTCTGGAGTACTTGCTTGTTTGTAAAAAATTTTATTTTTCCTTCACTTATGAAACTTAATTTGGCTGGATATGAAATTCTGGGTTGAAAAGTTCTTTTCTTTAAGGATGTTGAATATTGGCCCCCACTCTCTTCTGGCTTGTAGGGTTTCTGCTGAGAGATCTGCTGTGAGTCTGATAGGCTTCCCCTTGTGGGTAACCTGTCCTTTCTCTCTGGCTGCCCTTAGTATTTTCTCCTTTGTTTCAACCCTGGTGAATCTAATGATTATGTGTCTTGGGGTTGCTCTTTTTGAGGAATATCTCTGTGGTGTTCTCTGTATTACCTGGAGTTGAGTATTGTCCTGGCTTGCTAGGTTAGGGAAAGTTTTCGTGGATAATATCCTGAAAAATATTTTCCAGCTTGGATTCATTCTCTTTGTCACATTCAGGTACACCTATCAAACGTAGATTAGGTCTTTTCACATAGTCCCATATTTCTTGGAGACTTTGCTCATTCCTTTTTACCCTTTTTTCTCTAATCTTGTCTTCTCGTTTTATTTCATTAAGTTGGTCTTCGACCTCTGAAATCCTTTCTTCTGCTTGATCAATTCGACTGTTTAGACTTGTGCATACTTCTCGAAGTTCTTGTATTGTGTTTTTTAGCTCCATTAATTCACTTATATTCCTTTCTAAATTGTCCATTCTCATCAACATTTCGTCAAACCTTTTTTCAAGGTTCTTAGTTTCCTTGCATTGGGCTAGAACATGTTCTTTTAGCTCACAGAAGTTTCTCATTATCCACCTTCTGAAGCCTGATTCCGTTGATTCCTCACATTCATTCTCCATCAGGCCTTGTTCAATTGGTGATGAGGCACTGCAATCCTCTGCAGGAGGAAAGGCATTCTGATTTCCAGTGTTTTCAGCCTTTTTGCGCTGGTTTCTTCCCATCTTTGTTGATTTATCCACCTGTCGTCTGTGTAATTGCTGACATTCAGATTAGGTCTCTGAGTGGACGTCCAACTTGGTGGTGGTAAAGTTTTTTCTGTTTCTTAATTTTCCTTCGGCGGACGCCCCTCCCACACAAAGCTGGACCTTCCCCGCGTTCAGCTGTACTGGCTGTGAAACTCTCAATCCTCAGCAATGCCAACTGCTGTTTTTTGTGTGTGTGGTGGGGGGACCAGCCTTCCCCTGCGGCGACCCACCACGCTGACTGAAGCAGCGGCGTTGAGATTCGTGGAGCTTTTCTGCCCGGGAATCTCCCGGTCTGCTTCCCCGATTCAGTCCGCTTTTCAATCAGCTGAATGGGAGACTCTGCCTTCCCGGAGCTCCAACGCCAACCAAAAGGGCACTCAGTCCCGTATACTCCGGACTGAGAACCGCCGCGCCGGGGCGCCTGCAAAACGGCCGCGCCAGCCAAAAGAGTCGTGCTGGTGACCCGTGGGGCTCCTCCGCCAGGAATCTCTTGGTCCGTGGGCAATAAAAATTCATCTGAAAATGTGGTGTCCACTCACTCTCTGCGCTTTTGGTGGGAGCTACAATCCTGAGCTGCTGTTAATCGGCCATCTTGGATCTCTCTCATAAATGTCTTCTTTTGAGAAGTGTTTGTTAATATCCTTTGCCCACTTTTTGATGGGGTTGTTTATTTCTTGTAAATTTGTTTAAGTTCTTTGTAGATTCTGGATATTAGCCCTTTGTCAGATGGATAGATTGCAAAATTTTTCTCCCATTCTGTTAGTACAGGGGGAGAAAATTTTTTAGCCTGAGGTCCTAATTTAAAGTTCAGGAGTTAATTTGAATGGAGAAAACATTATGTCTTTATTTTCACTAAGCTCTGACTGAAAGTTGCCATTTCCATCAGTGATGAAGGTTGGCACCAAACCACAGTAGTATTAGAAGTAGAGATATTTTTGTACCATATTACAGTTGTGGTAAAAATAGTAAAGTATTATTAAAGCTCATCACCACTTTGTAATTGTGTTACTTACTAGAGTAACTAATGTATCAATAATGATAGACATATATTACTATATTATAGAACCACTTCATTGATATATAATTTATATACCATGAAGTTCACCTGTTTATGGAATTCAATGATTTTGTATATTTACAGAGTTGTGCAATCATCATCATAATCTGATTTAGAACATTTTCATCAATCTAGAAAGAAATCTTGAATGCACTGTTGAAATAGTTCAGTCAAAGACCACCAGGGAATACACCTATATTTGGGTTTATTACTTATTGCAGGAACAGAGAACATGTACCATGGGGAACCAGGGGATGTCTTGGTAAGAGGCATAAGAAAAAACTTACTATAGGATTTGGGTGTTCATTGGTGATTTGAAGGTGTATCTAAGGAAGTGGAGGTTTGCCCTAGAATGTATGGTTTCAAAATGGAGGACAATTTTATGATTGCACATCTTACTAACTGTTATCTATGGGAGGGAGACTAGAGCAAGGATAAAGGTGTAATTGGTAAAGAAGCAGCAATCATTTATTTTGGCTAAGGAGGGATGCTTGGTACAGATAGCATAGCAAGCTGATTTTTGTCTGTGCTTAGACAGAATTATCAAGTGACCTTGCCTTGTCTCGTTATATCATGGTCTCATAGTAATCTTGTCTGAAGTTGGTATTTTATGAGATCATTGATATCATCTATGAAAATAACATTATCTAGCCATGAGTGCCAGGCCAGCCTTAAATGTTAGAGACTGTTTTTTTTTTTTTTTTTTTTTTTTTAATTCTCTCATTTGAATAAGGACAGATGAAGTTGGGCCACAGCACATCAATCCACCCAACCACTGCAAGATTTTAATTACAATCTATAGGGTGTCCATCCAATGTTGTTTGTAGTTGATCTGGGGTTAATCCTTTGTACTACTTTTGTTATAGGATGAGAATTTGAAATACTTCACTTGACAATAGTTGTGTAATAGCATTTAAGACTCTGGACAGGATATATTGGCCAACTGTTACATAGGCAATTGTCAGAAATAAAATCGTTATTAGTCTTTGCCATAAGTCCAAGCTGAGGCAATGGAAACGTGTCCCAGAATTCAGTGGGGTCTGTTTCAGAAAACCAGGTGGCTTTTTCTCTTGGCTAAGTCACAGACTGTTTTCTTTTTCCTGTAGTATTTATATAGAAGCAAAAAAATAAAAATAAAAAAAATGCTGTAGCACAATTCCCCTTGGCTGGCTAAGAGGAAAGAAAGGGCTCTACGATTACCCATGACAACTTCAGTTAATCAATTCAGACTAATTTGTTGGGCTTCTAAAACAGAAGTGCTTATAATTTAATGCCTTGTGCAAAAGTTTTAAACCACCCTTTCTAGTTCTATTATTCCCTCTGTGAGAATTGCAGATCGCAGAATATTCATGGAGAATAAATTTATTATCCCTCCAGGAAGTTTTACTGAATAACCTGCCCTTGTTTTATTTTGGAGGCTTCAGGGTATTGCCTTTAAATAAATAAAATTTACTGAAGGTATAGTTTTAAATATCTGGAAATCTCTAACAATTGCTGCTAATACACAGGAAAAATTAATGAACACTAGAACTCATTTTTCCTATCTACCTTCAATGTATTCTTTAACAAACCTTCTCCCCATTCTCTCCTCCTCTCTAAGCTCCCCAGCCTCCAATACTGGGTTTTTCTTTATGGAAAGTTTCTTTATTACTTATTCAATATTTTTAATTTTAATGTGTCTAAGTAGACTTTCTGTTTCTTCTTGAATCAGTTACGGTAATTTATAACTTTCTGGGAATTTCTGTCCATTTTATTTAAATTATTTATTAACATAAATGTTCACAGTATTCCTTTCTATTTTTTGTTTCTATATAGTTAGTAGTAGTGATATCTCCTGATTTTAGTAATTTTAGTCCTCTTTCTTTTTTCTTTGTCAGTCTAGCTAAGTTTGTCAATTTTATCAAACTTTTATAAAAACCAACTTTTCTGTTTGTTGATTTTCTTTATCTTTTTTCTATTTTCTGTTTCATTTATTTTAGTGATAACTGTGAAAAGAAAGCAAAAACTTAGGACCCCAATTCACTATGCCCAAAAAAAAAAAAAATTACCCTAAAAGCTGAGTCGTGCAAGAAATTGCCTTTCCTTTTGTTCCTAAGCAAATAGCCATGGAAAACCGTTCAAATATCTTCACAGGTAGCTACTATATGTTCACCTTATCTTTATGTAAAGTGCAGATTTACTGAGCATGAGAGGAATACATAACTGACTATTCCCCTACCTGCTCCTCTTTTCTTGCAACATGTGGATTCAATAATGTGACCATACCCTCTCTCTTTCCCTTCTAGCCTGCTTTTCTCCTTTAAAAATTGAAGCCCCCCAAATCAACTTCGGATAAAGGCACAAACCTGTCTCCCAGGCATGTCCTTAACCTTGGCAAAATAAACTTCTAAATTGATTGAGACCTGTCTCAGATACTTTTTGGTTTACATAATTTTCAGGTCATATTTGACAGAAACCAGTCTTCCAAATTAATCTGCCTTGGGGAAGTCTTGTGACTCTAAGGGCAACATTCTCTCTCTGAGTACATAATCTTATGGTAAATTCCTCAAATTGTTGATGTATTGATCAATGTATTACCTACAGACACTAAATAGAATGCTGATTTATTTTAAGATTAGTGGAAGCATGAATCTCTGCTGATTGCCTTGCACCTAGACATTTTTAGCCTCTATGATACAATCTGTAACCAATGATTGCAACTTCTGTATTGTCTCCTCCAATGAAAAGAGAACAACTCCAGTATGAAGAGTCCCTCTCCCTTCTTTTCATCTTTTCTGTAAAATCCTTTCACCTACAGATTCAGAACACCGCCAACTCTGTTGGTGTGTCTTGCAGGTTTATCTTCACATTTGGCTTCCAATAAACTTTTATCAAATTAATTCTGCCTCAATAGCCTTAATTTCAGTCAAATTAAATTACAATCTATTATTTTCTTCTTTCTGCTTACTTTGGGTTTACTTTGGGTTAGGTAATTTAAGATCATTCTTCTTTTGTAATTTAGGCATTTACAGCTGTACATTTTCAAGAACTACTTTAGCTGCAGCTCAAGTTTTGGTATATTGGTGCTTTTATTCATCTTAAAACTGTTAATTTTTTGAGTAGTCTCTTATTTGAACCATTAGTTATTTAGAAGTGTGTTTTATAAATTCCACATATTTATGAACTCAAATTTTCTTCTGCTGTCGATTTTTAATTTCATTTCCTTATGGTCAGACAGTCTGATATTGTGAAATATGTATTTGGTCTTTGTCCCTGTTCCCAGCAACAACTCCCTAAATCCTTGGAATCTTCAAAGTCATAAGTATCTTTTTCTATGCTAATGAGTTGACCGCACCAGGCATGGTAGTGCATGCCTGTAATTCCAGCACTTTGAGAGGCCGAGGCAGGCAGATTGCTTGAGCTCCCGGAGTTTGAGACCAACCTGGGCAACATAGTGAGACCTCATCTCTAAAAAACAGAAAAAAAAAATGAGTTGACTGACGGCTGTAGTCTCTAAGTAGCTTCAGAATGGATGCTGGTCACCAGAAAGGCCAAGGCAGAATTAGGGGGCTGGAATTTTGAGTCCCACCCCCTAACCTCCAAGGAGGAGAGAGGGCCTGAAGATGAAGTTGATCACCAATGGCCAATGATTTGATCAATCATGCCCACTTAATGAAGCATTCATAAAACCCCAAAAAGGACTGAATTTAAAGAGCTTCCCAATAGCTGAACACATGGAGATTTCTGGAAGGTGGTGCACCAAGGGAGGATTTGGAAAATTTGCACACCTAATCCCGTACCTCCATCCTATGCGTCTCTTCATCTGTAATTGTATCATTTGTAATATTCTTTAAAATAAACCAATAAGTAAAATTAATGTTTACCTGAGTTTTGTGAGCCACTCTAGTAAATTAAGCAAACATGAGTAGGGAATCATGGAAACCTCAACTTACAGCCCATGAGTCAGAAGCACAGGTGAAACAACCTGGGCTTTGCAATTGGTATTAGAAGTAGGGAGCAGTCTTGTGGGACTAAGCCCTCAACCTGTGGGATCTGATGCTATCTCCAGGTAGATAGTGTTGGAATAGAACTGGGTTGGAGGATATCCAGCTGGTGTCTGCTGCAGAATTGCTTGCTCGCTTGATGTGCACTTACATCTGCTGTCAGAAGCACCTTGAGAGAGTATAGTGGGAAAAACTGAGGGTTTTTTTTTTTTTTTTTTTTTCTCTCAGAGAGCATGAAGTGGATGATTTCAATCCTCCTAAATCTACTGAGGCTGGTTTTATGACCTAACATGTGATCTATCCTGGAGGATGTTGCATGTGCACTTGAAAAGAATGTGTATTTTGCTGTTGTTGGATAGAGTG
This sequence comes from Ateles fusciceps, assembly GCA_036589455.1. NCBI lineage: Eukaryota > Metazoa > Chordata > Mammalia > Primates > Atelidae > Ateles > Ateles fusciceps. Next base: position 97,174 of record JAZHEH010002776.1, read on the forward strand.
TTATATAGATATTGTTTAGTTGATTTATAATGTTGGTCAGTTCTTCTATATCCTTGATATATTCTATTTTTCTGCTATCTTTACTATTCTAAAATGGCCAACTTTATGTATGCTAAGAGTTTTTGTCTTAGTGTCTATTTTGTCTCATATTAATAAAGCCACTCATGTTCTTGGCCAGGTCCAGTAGCTCACACCTATAATCCCATCACTTTGACAGGCTGAAGCGAGTGGATCCCTTCAGGTCAGGAGTTTGAGACCAGCCTGGCCAACAAGGTGAAATCCTGACTTTACTAAAAAAAAAAAAAATTAACTGGGCATTGTGGTGGGCACCTGTAATCCCAGCTACTCAGGAGGCTGAGATGAGAGAATCCCTTGAGCCCAGGAGGCAGAGGTTGCAGTGAGCCAAGATGGCACCACTGCACTGCAGCCTGGACAACAGAATGGTGAGACTCCATCTCAAAAAAGAAAAAGAAAAGAAAAAGAAAAGCCACTCGTGTTCTCACATGATTGCTATTTGTATAGCATATCTTTTTCTTCCCTTTTACATTCAATCTATTTGTATCTTTGAATTTAAATTGTGCTTCCTGTAGAGAGAATGTAGTCTGATTGTGTCTGATGATCACTGCCTTTTGATTGGATTATTTAATCCATTCACATATTATGTTACCATTGATATGATTGGACTTACGCCTGGCATTTTATTTTATTTTTAAACAGTTTTCTGTAGAGATGGGGTCTCACGATATTGTCCAGGCTGGTCTCAAATTCCTGGCCCCAAGTGACTCCTCCTGCCTTGGGCTTCCAAAATGCTGACATTACAGGTATAAGCAACCATGTCTGGCCTTTGTTTTCTGTATGCTCCATGACTATGTATTTCCTTTGTCTCCTTCCTTCACTATGTCCTTATATCACAAATGGAGATTTTTAGTGTAAAATATTAATCTCCTTTAATTTTTTAGCCGTAATTTTTTGAATTATTTTATGAATGATTGCTCCAGGACTTACAACATAAATCATAGTGAATTAGAATCTACTTTAGATTTATATAAAATTATTTCTAGTAAGATACAGAAACTTTACTCCTGTGTAGCTCCCTTCCCCCTTTTTCATGTTATTACTATTACACATATTATACCCATATACGTTTTAAACAATACATTTTTATAATTTTCACTTCATATAATTTTACGTCTTTTTAAGAACAAAGAGAATAAAGAGAGAACACACATATGATATAGTGTTTTTTTTTAATTAACCTTATTTACCATTTCTGGTTGTCTCTAATTTCTTTCTGTAGCATTTTGTTCCGCTGCTCTATTTCCTTACTTCTATATATCTTAATTCCTACTCTCTCCCTTTATATTGTTATTGTCAAATATGATGCATTTCTATGTTATAGACCCCCAAATAAATTTTATGCCATTGTTTTATGTAATTGTTTTTTAATTGGCATACTATGGAATTCATCATTCTAAAGAGTACAGTTCAGTAGTTTTTCAGATATTCACAGAGATGTGCAGCCATCCCCACTAAGTTCAGTTATATTCATTGCCCCCAAAAGAAACCAGTTACCCATTACTAGTCACTCTCCATTCTTTCTTATGCCTAACCCTTTGCAGCCACTAATCTGCATTCTGTCTCTAAACTTGCCCACTCTAGACATTTCATATAAACAGAATTATATAACATGTAGACTTTTGTGTCTGGTTTCTTTCACTTACCATAGTATTTTCAAGGTTTATCCATAATGTAGCATGTATTTGGGACTTTATTTCTTTTATGGTTGAATAAAATTTCATTGCATAAATATACCATAAATTGTTTATCCATTCATCAGTTTATGGACATTGAGTTGTTCTACCTTCTGGCTATTATTAACAATGGTGCTATGAGTATTTGGGTTCAAGCTTTCACGGGGACATATGTTTCCAATTATCCTCGGTGAATACATAGGATTGGAAATTCTGGGTCTATAGTAACACTACTAAATAGTATGTTTGGAACTATTTTAGGGACAGCAAAACTGTTGTCCACAGAAGCTACACTATTTTACATTCCCATGAGCAATATATGAGGGTTCTAATATGTCCACATCCCTACCAACATTTCTTATTTTCTGTTTTTTAAAAAAATTATAGCCATAATTGTGAGTATGAAATGATACTGCATTGAAGGCTAGATTTGCATTTTCCTAATGAATAAATATGCTGAACATGTTTTATTATTGCTTATTGACCATTCCTATATCTTCTTTAGATAAATGTCTATTCAAATCTTCTGCCCATTTAAAACATTTTATTATTTATCTTTTTGTTGATGAGTTTTAAAGTTCTTCAGATACTCTGAATACTAGACTATAAATCAGACATGTGATTTTTAAATATTTTCTCCCATTTATGTATTAACTTTTTTCATAGTATTTTTAAATGCACATTTTAAATTTTGGTGAAGTTCAGTTAATCTATTTTTTGTTTTGTTGCTTGCTCTTTTTGGTGTCCCATATAAAAAAACATTGACCAATCTAAGTTCATAAAGATTTACTCCAGTGTTTTTTTATTAAGAATTTTACAGTTTTAGCTTTTACATTTATACCTCTGGATCTATTTTAGTTAATATTTGTGAGGTAAGGGTTCAAACTCATTTTTTTGTATGTGGAAATCCAGTTGACATAGCACCATCTGTTGAAAAGATGATTTTCCCCCCATTGAATTGTCTTGACACCCTTGTCAAAAATTGATCGATCAATAATGTAAGGTTTTATTTCTAGACTTTCTGTTTTTATTCCATTTATCTATATTTATCTATCATCCATCTATCTTTATATCAGAGCTATAGACATTCTTGGTTACTGTAGCTTTATAGTAATATCTAAAATTGCAAATATTACTTTTCCAAATTTGATTTTCTCTTTCAAGAACTTTCTGGCTTTTGGATTTGCTTGCATTTTTATATGAGTTTTAAAATCAATTTGTCAATTTCTGCAAAACAAAACAAACCAAACTAAAAAAACCAAAAGAAAAAAAAAATCTTAACTGGGATTTTCATAGAGACCATATGCAATCTGTGTATCAATTTGGGGATTAATGTTATTTTAACAATATTAAGTCTTCCAATTCATGAACAGGAGATTGCTTTCCATTTTTTTATGTCTTTAAATTCTATCAACTTTTTTTTTTAGTTTCAGGATACAAGTTTTGCTCTTCTTTTGTTGCATTTATTCACAGGTATTTTATTTTTATATTATTATACATGGAGTTTTAAAATTTTTATTTTCAGATTGTTCACTATTAGTACATAGAGTATGCAACTAATTTTTGTATATTGAACTACGTAGCCTGCAACATTGCTGAGATGATTTATCGGCTCTCAACTCTTTGGGTGAATTCCCGAGGATTTTCTATATATAAGACCGTGTCATCTGCTAATAGAAATACTTTTACTTCTTCCTTTCTAATATTGACACTTTTTTGTCTAGTTGCTCTGACTGGATTCTCAGACTACAGTGTTGAATAGAAATGACACAAGTGGACATTCTTGCTTGTTACTGATTTTAGGAGGAAAGCTTTCTGTATTTCACCATTAAGATTATGTTAGCTGTGGGTTTTTTGTAGAAGCCCTTACTCAGGTTGAGAAAGTTCCTTTTATTCCTAGTTTTTGAATGTTTTCATCATGAAATAATGTTGGATTTTGTCAAATGATTTTTTTGTGTGTGTCATTGAGATCATCATTGCAGTTTTGGTCTTTTTATCATATGGTGTATTGCATTGATTTATTTTTTTCATATGTAAACCAATCTCTCATTTCTGGAAAAAATCTCACTTTGGTCATAGTTGTAATCTTTTGTAAGCTTCTGGATTTTTTCTGCTCGCATTTTGTTAGGATTTTCACATCTTTTATATCACAAAGAACATTAGCCTGTGTTTTATTTTCTTATGATGTCTTTTGTCTTCGTTTACTTTGGTAACAGATTAATTTTGGCCCCACAGAATGAGTTGGAAAGTATTCTCTCCTCTTCCATTTTTTTTATTTGGAAGAGTTGTAAGGATGGTGTTAATTTTTAAACCTTTAGTACAAGTCACTAATAAAGTTATCTCATCCTTGATTTTTCTTTTTGTGAGAAGATATTAGAATACTATTCAATTATTTCTTTACTTGTGATAGATCTATTTACATTTTCTCTTTTCGTGTCATTTTCAGTAGTTTTTGTCTTCATGGAAATCTAAATTGTTGCATACAGAGGTTCATAGTACTAATTTATAATACCTTTTATTTATTTGAAATCAGGTAGTAATGTCCCCTCCTTTATTTCTGATTTAGTAATTTGAGTTTCTTTTTTAGTGGCCACTTAATGTACAGGTTTGACAAATTTCTTCGTCTTTCAAAGACCAAACCTTTTGTTTTATTGATTTTTATGATCGTTTTTATTGCATGTATTTATATTCTATTCTTGAGTGGACGTACATGAAAATGCCCTAATTTCTCACTTGTGGCTGACTTTATGGCTCTGCACAAATTAAGGAAGAGTTTTAAACTGCTTGCCTGAATGTTGAAGACTTGTTCCAACATATACACTGAGCTACTTGGCAAGAGCCAAGAAACTTACTACTTCCAAGGATTTAAGAATACCTCTGTCCAGTTATTAGTCAACCACTCAGCTAACCAAACAGAAACTTCAGTGGCCACACATGTCAAAGAACACAGACTTTATATCGTTGAGTTGAGGAAAGTCACTAATAAAGCAAATAGTAACAATGGCAACAAACACACCGTCCTGAAAGTACAATTCCACAGTTGCCATCTTGTAATACCTAAAAGGTCAGTTTTTAACACATGCAAAGAAACACAGTTGCAACCTATGTACAGTAGGGGAAGCATGTGATAGAAATTGGCCCTGAGGAAGGACTTAAGACCTACTAAATGACTATTTTGAATCTGTCAAAGAACTAAAGAAAACATTTCTAAAGAACTTTATCTAAGAAAAGTATACAAATAATGCTCACTAAATAGAGACAATAGATAAGAGAATGAATGTATAATAAGAACCAAATAAAAATGCTGAAGTTAAAAAGTTAAATCACTGAAAATTGAAGCTAAGTTAGATGTACTCAGTGAAAATTTTGATGTGACAAAGAAAGATAAGACAAGCTTGAAGAATAGGTCCGTTGTGATTTATATAGTGTGAAGAACAGGAAGAAAAAAAATGAATGAAGAATGAACAGGCCTGTGGACATAGGTGTAACAAAGGTGTAAAGAATAAAGGTATAAAGTTCCCAGAAGGCAAGGGAAGAAAGGACAGAAATAGATATTTGAAGAGGAATAATCACTGAAGGAATAACACAATTTTGATGAAAACACATTAATTTACACATTCAGGATGCTTGATAAACTTTAAGTAGGATGAACTTGACAAAGGTAAAAACTATAACACATAATAATCAGACTGCCAAAACCAAAAGCAAAGAATTTGAAAACAACAAGAAAAAATAACTCAGCACATACAAGAAACCACAAGAAGACTTAATTGCTACCTTCTCATCAGAAAACAATGAAGAGCGAGTGGGATGACTAAGTAAGTACAAGAAAGGAATTGAGAAAAAATCCCTGCCAATTGAGAATCATATATATAATAAAGCTATCCTTAAGTGAAGGAAAAATTCCTAGATAAACAAAAACACGAGAATTCATTGCTAGAAGACATGCTTTTACAGCGGGAAATACTAATTAAATGGAATTATCAGGCTGAAAAAAGTGACACCAGACAGTAATTTGAATACACCCCGGAAAAGAACAAGCTCCAGTAAAGGTAATTATATAGGTAATGATAATAGACAATATAATTACATATTTGTTTATTAACCAACTTCAAAAAGCAATTAATTGCATAGAATAACATTGGTAAAGTCTTTTAAAGTGAGGCTTCTTGAAAATTTCCCATCCCATCAAAGCAATATAAAACCTGGTAAAAATTGTCAAATAGCTTTTCCAGAACACTGGAAGGTGCACCAAAGGCTTAGCAGAAGCCAGGGGTGATCTACTCAAGAAATATGACTGAATCTTTGGTAAGAACGGTAATTTGTCTCATGTTTTACAACTTGCCCTAGTCCATGCCACTATCCAGTTAAGCAGTAACTTTGAAAAATAACAGCCCACTTTCTTCAGCATCTTGTCAGCCCTTGGAGGAAGCAGATGAGCTGCATCTCTTTTCAAAACCTTATTCCCAAAGAATTGTCATTATCTGACCTGTCTGGTGGATTTCCTTGGAGGAGACACCCATACAAGCCTGACTTGGAGTTTCCAGTGATAAAGCCCTCTATATGTTTTCTGAACTTACAGGCAGGTGTTTTAAACTTGCAGCTGCAAGGACAACTGATAATATTAGGGGCAAACAGTAGACTAACCAAAATGTTGACAGGGAAAGCTGAAGAAGAAGATGTACATGCAAACTTTGAAAAGGTCCAACATATTTGTTAGGAATCTGAAAGGCGATACAGGTGCCTAGGAATGTGTGTATGCTGTCAGAAAAACTGAGGAAGCCACTGTCACTTTGTGGCTGACCTTGAAGCTGTGCACAACAAGAGTAAGGTAAACATGTAAAGTACCTGGCTGAGTAAGT